>BOPN01001657.1:22500-35000 GCA_017312705.2 Penaeus japonicus
TACATACATGTATGCATGCATATTAATATTATGTATATGTATATTATTATTATTATATATATACATATTATTATTACAACAATATATTATATTAATATTATTATTATTATTATATTATATTATATATATTATTATTATTATTATTATATGTAAGGTTTGTGTGTATATTATATATGTATTATTATTATTATTATTATTATTATTATTATTAAGTTATTATTATATTATTATTATTATTATTTTGTATATTATTATTAATATTATTATTATTATTATTATTATTATTATATTATATATTATTATTATTATTATTATTATATTATTATTATTATTATTATTATTATATATGCTATTAAAGACATGCATATACATATATTATTAATATTAATAAATATTATTAACATTATATATATGCATATACATATATATATATATATATATATATATATATATATATATATATATATATATATATATATATTATATATGATGAATATAAATGTATCAATGTGATTTTCAAATTTATGTGAAAAGGGTGTTGAGTGATTTCTTTTTTAAATTTGTATTTATTAGGATGTATACCCTGTAATATGATTAATAAATTAAGTCATTATTACCAAGAAAACTATTTGTCATAACCATGAACAGAAGATTAGAAGATTATTTACATTTTCAGATGATGAAGGCTTGGGAGAAGATGTAGGCGGAGAAGAAGCCCAAGGTGCTGTGGGTCATAGTGGAGGTGCAGATTTAGGCTGGTCCCACCCACCACAGCCAGGAATGTCTTTACCATCTGTGCCTAATAGTGCATCAGCAGGTGGTTTGCCAGATGTGTCCTCCTCAACCCCACCTCCACCAGCAGAAATACACTCAGCGCCATCAGTGCCACACACTTTGCCTCAGGTATCTTGGGAGAAGACAATATGTGAATAGAGACAAAGACTGTTTTCATGATGTTAAGTTTGTATTAATATAAAAGAACCAAATAATTTATTGGTTCAAAATGTTATTTAGATTTATTTTCTGGAAATATATGTGAATGTGTGTTATTTTTAAAATTAATTTTAAGAATTTGTTTTAATGTGTTGTATGGCCAAGATTAGATGAGATTCAAGTCTTTACATGTCAAGTAGCTAATATCTCATTTGAATTATAAATTTTGATATTATCATTACAAGAAAATCTCTGTTTTGCAGATGCCTCTAGTCCAGCCAGCACCAGATGCAGTTAATATCCCCCACATGCCAGTGACCCAGACATCAAGTAAGAAATGTTTTGTTTTAGTATTTGTTCATATAAATATTTAGTGTGTATATTTATGCTTACACATGAAATATGCTTGCTGATATATTTTTCAGTGTTTTATTTTTGTCCAATAGGCACTGGTGTTAAATTGAGTCCCGCTGAATTGGGTAAAGCTCAGAAATATTGCAAGTGGGCTGTATCTGCTCTAGACTATGAAGATTCAAAAACTGCAATACAAAATCTCCAGAAAGCATTAAGTCTTCTCATTACAGGAAAAGACAGTTGAAAATGAGAAAAATCTCTTGTTTTCTTAGGAATTTCACTTATTATGTTTTGTTATATCTGTAAAGATGGGAGCTTCTTATATAAGCAAATTCAATTTGTTATATAGCTAAAATCTGAATTTATATATACCAGTGTGTATACATACATATGCATGTATATGCAGGCATGTTTGTGTAAGAGTATGGAATATATGTGTGAGTGAGTGAGAGTGTGTGTGTGTGTGTGTGTGTGTGTGTGTGTGTGTGTGTGTGTGTGTGTGTGTGTGTGTGTGTGTGTGTGTGTGTGTGTGTGTGTGTGTGTGTGTGTGTGTGTATGTGTGTGAGAGTGTGAGTGTGAGAGAAAGAGAGAAAGAGAGGGGGGGGTGGATGTGAGTGAGTGAGAGATTGTGTGGGTGTGAGTGAGTTTGTGATTGTATGTGCGTGGGTGTGAGTGATTGATTGTGTGGGTGTGTGTGAATGATTGTGTGTATGTCTGTCTGTGTCTGTGTATCTGTGTGTGTGTGAGTTTGCACATATATGTGTGTGAATGTGCATACAGACATTTTTAATTTTGTGTGGATATGTATGGATGTTTGAGTTTATGCCTGGATGTATGCCTATGTGTGTATATGTGTCAGTAAATACACACATATACACACATACACATACTTACATTTCCCATGTTGCTATATAACTGAAATGCTTTAACCTCTTTTGTTTGTGAAGGAATAGGAACGCTTATTGACACACTTTAGTTCTGAATAAAGGTAATCAAAAGTAGCCAGTGAGCACAGACTTGATAATATGTCCTTAAGCAAATGCTTTCACCTTCTGGTTAAAAGTTCCTGCGAGTTGGAATTTTTCTTTTATTTTGCAATTAAGTAGATGTGAAAATAACAAATCGTTTAGATGCAAACCACTGCTTCAAAGAGTCATGCATTTGTAATTCAGTAGAAGCAGACTTCTTAGTAACCCAAAATCTGTATAATATATAAATCTTTCTTTTCTTTTTTTTTGTTATAAGTAAAGGTGCAAGAAGAAGCAAAATAATTTATTGGATAATGAGACAACAGTTTAAAAGTGTTTATGGATCACATCTTCAGAGGATGTCAAAATTGTTCTCATCTTTCAATAATCATTTTGTGTTTAGTGTTCTTTCTGCCATTTTATAAATAATATTATGTTTTATCCTTCATAGTTAAAATACCATAGTTTATTTTCTAGATTTGGAAATTTTGAGGTTATTTATACACAAATAATTAGTTTAAGAAATATGACATGGAATATATCTTACCTGATATGTATGAATAAGTTGGGCAAGTAGTTTAAGAGATTTTTTAACATTTTCATCTTGTTATTGTCTTATTGTACTGAAGATATTAAGTGAAAATCCAAATATATCATGATTTTATTTCCTCTTCTGAGGCTTGTCATACCTGGTAATATGAAGAAGCTTTGCATTTAGTGGTGACATATTGCCATATTTCTTGTAATGATTAATTATATAAGATCCAGCTACGGCAATCACTTTACCAGTGATCTCCTCAGAATCAGTTGCATATTGTACAGAAAATAATCATTATTAGTTCATCTTGTACATGTATGATTACCAACCATACTTTGTAATATATCAGATTTCCATATTTCTGTTACAATATATACTGTCTTTGCATCAGAATGGAATATTATTATCCTCAGTTGTGACTGGTGAATGGAATTCTATTAGGAAATGATTTATTGTAATTATATTACCAATATAAAACTAAACCAATATATTTTGTTTTTTCCTTTTCCCTTTTTTTTTTACAAATAGGTAACCGGAAACAATATATTTTTTGTAACCCCTGAAGGATGTGTATTATATTTAATCATCCTCAAGTGAAGCCATGCACCACCTGTCCAATATTCTGCAGGAATCAAAATTATTGTTATGTTTTCAAGTATCACAATGTAGAGTTTGATCTGTAGATATGCCACACCAGTATTCACCCCTTCTCATCTCCCCGCCTTACACCAAAGATTTTGTTTCTTACTTTTACTTATACTTTTACATCACTTCAATGGATCTGAACATTTTTATATTATGCTGTAGTGTTACACTTGATAAGAACTACTACTTATACTCAAAGTTTGGTTGATATCCTATGAATTAAAAATTAGTCTTTTTGAAATGCTTGTAAATTACTAAAGAATAAATTTAGTTTAGTTAATTTTTACATGTAGTTTGATAAAGACCTTTAAGTATTATTTCACCTTGCAAAATTCCAATTTCAGCATTGTGAAGAATTTCTGCAATTATATGAAGTCAATTTTTGTTTACATGAAATGTAATTTTGATAAGACCTAGGCATAATAGAGGATAAATCCAGAAGTAAATTTTACTCTCATGTCACAAGTAAATAGTGGTTACTGTCTTTGAAACAAAAATAAAAATAGGGAGGATATATGAATAAAAAAGTAAAATTGTTCTTTAATTTAAAAATGATCCATCTAAAAGTTGTACTTCCAGGGCAAGATAATATAACTGTCTCAATGGAATGGAGGCCTCTATATTTGGGATATTCAAATAATAAATATAATAGCATTTTGGTTATTTTATTTCTTTATCATTAAATATAGGAAGATACATTGCATACCTTTGTCTCTTTGCTATGAATATAGCAAAAAATCGATAAGAATAATTAACAAAAATAATTGAAATTAAACCTTTTCAAAAAGGCTGAATGTGCAAAATATATTTATAGTCATGTTCATAATCTAAATTTCATACATTTCCTATACAGATCTTTGCACAAACACCATATGCATATCTATTCATTATACAACTGCACCAATCATTATCAAAATGTAACTTACACATAAAACAATTAGGAATTCATTGCATAATGGTTGGTCTGGCACAAAATTATCAACAATAATATTACCTCTACCATATATAGTATATATTCTTAAAAGTGTGTAAAAATGCAAACGTAAGTCTGTGTAAAATAAAAACATACAAATATTCAAGTTTATATATATGTCTATATGTGTGTACGTGCGTGTACTTGTGTGTGCATATGTGTGCATATGTGTGCATGTGTGTGTGCATGTGTGTGTGCATGTGTGTGTACTTGTGTATGTACTTGTGTGTGTACTTGCATGTGCACTTGTGTACTTGTGTGTATAAAAAGGCTTGCAGACACACAGCTGAATCTACTGAATATTTTATCTGACATATGTACATGTATTCTTTCAAATACAAATAAAGTATGTACAGTTTACCTTAACACAGAAAACAAATCTATACAACAGCTTAGCTTCCAACAGCCATATGAATTTCACTGGAGAATAAAACAATAAAAACGTGAAAGAAGTGTAAACATAATCAGCTCAGTAACTATTCCATGAGTATTGTAAGTAGATAAGATGGAGACTGGAAGAGTTAAAGATTTAGTATCACATTATCATTCTATTTTAAAACTCTTTCATTATTTACATTTATTAACCGTTGAATCAAACTACACAGAAAGTAAAGTTTAGTATAAATATGCAAATAATTATAATACATACTGAAACGGCAATGAGCAACAGATATAGCATCAGGTTCAGAGTAAAATCAAACATCATTACTACCTGAGTCATTTAAAGGTCATTATCCCCGAGTGCTGATAACACTTACCTATCAATAAATAAAATATACCAAATATAAAGATGAATTCAATATAGCATAGTGATTTTTTAATTTAGTATTGTTATTTATAAACAGGGAATATGTCACTAGTGCCATCTATTCAGTGGAGCCTTATGAAGGAACCATCAGTGCTCCAGATGCCCGGAATACTTCTACTCCTTTGTGCAGGGTACATACACGGGGGAACTCCTGCGCTAGTAGACTCTCTGCAAACTAGATGAATCAAGGAATTTAATCATAATCATGGAACATGGTACTTGCCCAAAAATCACTCAAACACAGATGCCAATAAAGGTTTACATTACACAACAATTTTGCACTTCCAATATTGTATGTCTCAGGCTTATATACTTTTAGGGTGGCCATATACACTTTACTTACCTTAGTTACCTGGTCCCTATTGTTGCGTGATCCCATGACTACAATTATTTTACCACGATAAGAATTCAGCATATCAGTCTGAGGGCCAGGAACAAGTAAATTTTCTGGAGTTAATGAAGACTCAGCAGGCAGATTTATGGCATCTGACAAGGTTCCTCTAGCAAATCTGAATGTTTTTATTAAGGAACGTATTTTCTGTTGCAAAACTAAAAATAAATATCTTCTGTAAGAAAACTATGAACATATACTTAGAAATGTAAATAGTTATTTAAGTCTGAACACAAAAAAGAGAGACAAAAATAACAAAAAGGAAAATAACAGAAAGGATAACTGCACACATACTCAGGCTAATACAACATCTACCTGTAAAAAAACACTTTTTAGTGCATTTCTCATAGTTGTGAGTGGTATCATAATCAATCAAAGCAAAGAAAAAATATTTCTTAATTTGAAAAAAAAAATAATAATAATAATAAAAGGTTCAAACTAGCCTATCCTAACAGAATTAGGCGGCCTCCATTAGAATACTATTTCTTTAAGTAGCTATAAAAAGGATACTCTTCAGATGTGCGAACATCTACTACCAGGACTTTAGCTCTTCCACTACGACTTCTCTTCTGGGCAAGAAGTTCAAGTATATCTGCACCGCAAACCCTGGGGCATTTCTCTGACTTCAGTTCAACAACAGACACAGCATCCATTACCTGGAAGAAATTCAATATGGTCTCCTAAAACATCTTTACATCCTATTTAAATTTTCTGTAGTTATTCCAAATAATTAAAATATTGCATTGAAAATGGCAAATAAAAATGAATAAAAGATAGAAAGAAAGAAGTCTAGACAAAAATGCAAATAAAAACCGATGAAGATAAAAATGAAAAAAGAAAAAAAAATCAGCTCGCACACCCACCAGATCCTGATTGGCTTGCGTCTGGTGAGGAGAAGGTGATGTCTCCTTGCTAGCATCAAATGGAGGCTTCTCATGTTGCCTGAAGGTAACTGAGGGAGGTGTTGAGCAAAATACCTGGACGGATTCTCGTACAACCCGCTCCATGTCTATATCTGTTGGTGGATGCCGATGAATGACATAGTATTTTTTATTTTTGTCTTCCAAATCCAGAATTGCACTGATATAGAAAAGATGTCTGCTTTGCCTTTTTCAATGTCTAGATATCTATGCATTACAAAATTATCTTCATTATAGGAAGGCAAGAACTATCTTATAGTTGAGATCTTATATCAAAACTGTATTAAAATAAGATTGAGCTAAACCCTTTTCAAGTAAAGCATAATCAATTCATGACATTACATTTGAAGTATTTTATTTTTGTCAACATACTTGTTATTCCTATATTTCTTTTTTTGATCCTTATCAATTTATATAAAGGCTTATTACTTTTTGTACTCCTCAAAAGAAAAAAACAAGAGGAGTTACCAATGTAATGATCATGATCTCTCCCTTTAAATATATGTTTTACATAGTTACATGTATATATATATTCATAGCACTTGCATTTGTATAGACATGTTGTTGTTGACTTTCAAAAAAAATATTTAAAATTTTAAAATGCCTCTAGCTTCTCATATAATCAGTTGGGTGGAAAGAGCTCTGAGAGGCACATCATGGCATTGCGCCGGGAGAGATCTTACACATGGAGGTTGCATGTGTTTGTTATCTTTATGGTAGGAGCAGCGTTAGGCAATAATTGGCTAAGTGTGAATGGGTTAAATAGTTATAAATGTAGTTTATAACTTAACCCATAATTTCATCTAAACATTCTTAAACTATAGAAGGGTAGATAAAATGCATGCCTGGCATATCGGAGAATAGAAGAATACACTCATTAAAGCCAAACTGCAGTAGCCGATCCTTCAACTGTCGCAAAATTGCAACACCTACACACAGTGGCAGCGAAGCTTCTCCAAGGAGCAATGTGTCCCAGAGTAAGAAAATCTTGTGAAGGGGAAATACATCTGTCAATAAAATAAATAGAGGCTGTTAAGTCTTCTAGATAATGCTAATTCATAGAGTTTTCAACCAAAGGATATATACTTGAACCATATACATTTTCTTGTATTTTCATGAAATTTGAACATTTTATAGCACTTATTTATCATAACTTCTTCTACAGTGTTTGCTCTATAAAACTATTTCTTGATCATTTTCATGCAGAAACCACAGCAAAGAACTGTAAAACTAAATAATTCACTTACGTGTGTACATGGTAAGAAACCAGGGGATGGCATACAACTCTGGGATAAATCCAATATTATCCAAGTGGTTAAAAAGTTGTGGATCATGGAAGGCAATCATGTGTGAGAACTTAGCAAGATATTCCTGAATTACAGCACTGTTGTCTCTTAGGAAAAACTTGTGGAGATATTTGTCAATAAAACCACACAAGCATGAATATGCCAAAGCTGAAAAAAAAAACTAATGTAAATCAATATCATATATCATTAAATCTGGTATTCTATTAATATATGACATGTACAAAATATTGGCAGAAAAACACTTTTATAGTTATTGGCTTTGCTCATAAATATACGATATGAAAAAAAATAACAATAAACTTTTTTTTTACAATAAATCAAATCTACTTCATCAGAAGATAGGTGAACACGAGGCACAATTTGTCCACAACTTTCAATACCCTACTTTTGTGGCTCTCAAACTTTTACTTGACTTAACACAGGCTGTGCATGGCTAGCCTAAGCTAACCAAGACATACACTTTAGGGAGGAAAGGTAATCATTATCACATATTTCATTCAAACACAAAATGATAATGATGTTTACTCTACCTTCATTGTTGAAATTCAGGTACAAAAAAGGTGCACAGAGTGAATCTAGGCCTTGCCAGTACACCAAGTGAGGATGCGATACAACCCAAGCTTTCAACACGCGAGTAAATTTGGCATGTCCCTGAGGTGATGACAGGAGCTCATCATACTGGTGGCAGCGTGGAATGTCTACCTCAATCTGTTCAGAAAAATATTTCCTTAATATATATTTCACAGTTAAGTTTTGATAGTATAGCAGGTTGTGTGTGTGTATGTGTGTGTATATATATATATGTGTGTGTGTGTGTGTGTGTGTGTGTGTGTGTGTGTGTGTGTGTGTGTGTGTGTGTGTGTGTGTGTGTGTGTGTGTGTGTGTGTGTGTGTGTGTGTGTGTGTGTGTGAGTGAGTGTACATGCATACATATATATACATATATTTACATATACATTATATGTATGTGTGTGTGTGTGTGTGTGTGTGTGTGTGTGTGTGTGTGTGTGTGTGTGTGTGTGTGTGTGTGTGTGTGTGTGTGTGTGTGTGTGTGTGTGTGTGTGTATGTGTGTGCGTGTGCGTGCGTGTGTGGATAACACACATCCAGAGAGAAGCACAGAAAGAGATACAATTATTTTAGTCTAAGTATCACTGTGCCAAACAATTTCAATATAATACATCTTAGAAGAAAAAAAAATTAAATTGAAGAAAGAACAGTAACATTATAACCTGTCTATCTGTGGGTGTTGGAGTTTCCTTGTCCACTTGTTGGTATGTCTGTGCCACAGCACCATCAACATGCAGGAGAGATGCCCAAACAAGGGCTCTATAAAATGGTGGAATGTCTTTCCTGGCTTCCTTTAGGATGCATTCTGCTTTGAATGGGTAGGCCTGAAAGATAAATTACTTATATTAAAGTTTGCACATATGTAAAGTCTTAATCTTTTGCAAATAATTCATCTCATTGCATTATAATGCTTTTACATAACTTGACCACACTTTTGATATTTGTTATTACATTAAATCCTAAACTAAGTGAAAAAAAAAATAATGACATAAATTAATGATAATAATGTACAGAAATATAAACAAGAATATCCCTTGATACACTACCTGTAATAACCTCTCAAAGATCAATAAACGATGGAACTGATACTCCACATCACGCTCTCTAATGACTAATGGAAGCTGGCTGGTCTCTAGTTCATCCGTACCACACTCACTAGGGAGAGTACAAAAATATGGGTTAATTTGTTACTAAATTATATAAGTGGTAATAATCACACATTCATTGAAAACATAACAAGTGCAATTACTAATAAATGTTTTTTTTTATATTAAAAATAAGAAATGCTTACCCTTGTGTTATAAGAGGATAATATTTTTCAGGGGGAATATGATCTAGCCTGTTTCTTAAATTGTGCAAAGGTAGTATGATTGTTGTTGCCTCCAACAACTGATGGCGATTCATACCTCCACCAAAAACCTCTCCTTCAACTCCCATTATACTGAGAAGATAAACAAAATAATATTAAAGAGGTAATGAACAGGGAAACTAAAACAGTATCCATCATCATTGTGTTCATGAAAAATGTATGTCAGGAGACTATTTTTTACTGCAAAAACATTCTACACATACCTTGGCAATGTTAATATTGCTGGTTTTGTACGAATCAATTTCTGTTTTTTCAGTTCTTGCTCAACATTACCACCAGCTAGTTGCCATATGTAATACACCTCCTTCATGCTTCTTTCACTCAGTTGGTCTCTTTTGCACTTTCTATGAAATAATAAGAAATGATTAGGTTAATTTTTTGAGGGAAACAAAACTATTAATCACCTCTCTGATGTTGATATAGAAAATTCTAATTTGATTTTCACTACTGGCTAATCTATTTATCAATAATAATAATAAAAATACATATGTACAGATAAAAAATTAACAGAAATGTAACACCATTTCTCTATCATAATAGTGGAATGACAATATACTTTACACACTAAATATAAATACAACAACAACTATACAATAGCCACCCCAAAAATTGGGAGGAAACTAGTAAGTCTACATAAATATGTAACAGAAAATTTGTATACCTTATCATCATACTCTCATCAACTGGAGTGTTGTGAGAATCCTCTGAGTCCTGTATTAGGGGGTACTCCAACAGCATTTCACCTTTATCTTCTTCCATAACACCTAACTTTGCCTAAAATATAATTTAAAAATCAGTAAAAAAAAAGACAAGTGCATATTATCAAATGAGCAATGATATAAATCATAAAAACTTCATAAAAGCAAATTGTGGAATAAATGCAAATGCAACAGCTACTTCTTAAAAGATACTTGATTATATCCATTTTCATAATCTCCAAAAAAATCAAACAATTCATATAAACAAGTACTTTAACTTTATCTACATAACTAACTCCATATCAGCATCTACATTTGAATTCATCCCACTTACATCCACATACATATCCACACAAAAAGAAATCACATACCTTGTATTGTGCAAAATCAACAAGGCACAGGGAAGGATCAATGACAGGAAAATGTGGAACAATTGGCACAAGAGAGGCAGAAATGATGAAAGGTTGAAAGAGAGGGTGAGATAGAAGATTGCGCGGTAAAGGCCTTTCTTCAGCATCTAGTGTCAGGCACTGCCGTAGGAAGTTTCTCATTTCTTCACTTAGAGCCTGTGTACAAAAAAATAATAATAATAAAATAATTTACCTGGACAAAAAAACAAACATAAATACTTCAATAGGCAGTTTTATTCTCCTAGTGATGAGTGAGACAAAAATTTTGATAGCAGATAATACAGGTGGACGTTAGCCATTTCAGCTTATAACTTTCTGATATCAGTGATAACAATTGACTACAATGCTAATCTATTCAAACAAAAAATAACCAAAAGGAAATCAAATCTTGGGAATTCCAAACAGCACTTATAGTCATTCTTTATGGTAAACTCTGTTCATTCTAATATCATCACATACTGTATATCACCAAAATTGAACTACAGATGACAATCAGTATAGAAAGCAATGGATAATAATAAAAAATATATATATAAGGTAAGACAAAACTTACATCAATTTTGTTTGTAGCACCATGCATCTGGGCCAAACTTTGCAGAGGATCATTTGTTTGAGTCAATTTCAATACTTCACCTACTATATTTTCTACACCATTTGTTCTGAAAATTAAAAAGTAAAATATTTTTACAAATATGGCTACATGTTATCAAGTAGAAGTAGGATAATCCAAATCATTAGCCTAGTGAAAAAAGAGCTAAAAAAAATACCTACTAATGTCATCTTCTACAGTTTAGCAAGATATGGAGAAATTCTGTATCAAGAACAGGCTTCATTCAAACATAGACTTACCCAGAAAATAGCTTGCAGCCAAGAATTAGCTCAGCTAAAATCATGCCCAGAGACCAGACATCCCAAGCTGGATTGCCTGATACAGTTGGAGTACCTGTCCCACTGTCCTGGATTCCACCCTGTAGCAGGACCTCTGGTGCTGTATACTGCACAACCCTACAAGAATAATTCCTATTAATTGGAATATTTCTAAATCATATTTTGTTTATACACAGTATAATCATCTATAATGTCCAGTTTTCAATCAAACCTTCAGTTGAAACGCTATCAAATTTGAGGAGAAAAAATAAATCAAATTTACTTGGAATAAAATCAATGTATCCTTATACAACCAAGCCATCATAAATTTCACAATACTTATACTGAAAATATAAAAACTAAATAAAAATGCAGTTTTGTACTAACCCAAGTGGAAATGAAACTGCTGTAGCTGCTTCTGTCATGTAATAAAGTCCATAGTTGTAAAGTTTTGCCTTTCCCCATGGATCAATTAAGATGTTGTCTGGACTCAAGCTGCAGTTCACAGTTCCAAAGTTGTTAAGGTATACTAGCCCTTGAATGACCTGTAATATAAATGAATGGTTGCTTAGTACTTCACTTCTGCATATATACAGAAGATATATGGATTCATTTGAATGCCTATATTTGTATATAAGTATAGATGGGTATACATTTTGCTTTCAAAATGAATTTAAATATAATTTTGTATAACTTATCAAAACATACATCATTCTTACCTGATGGGCCACTTGTGCTAATCCATTTTGATG
>BOPN01001657.1:42500-45000 GCA_017312705.2 Penaeus japonicus
TTTCTTATTTTACAGCAGGAATTTTAAAGTTTAACAACAGATTCAGTAGCGCTACGATTTATTCACATTATAACGGCAATGGGGCATAAACATCACACAGTCTAACTCTACCATTATTTACCGCCTACTTGTAGAAACATTACTCATAATACTTTATGTATGCCAGATGTGACAGGGCTTGCTGTCTCTCCCTCCCGCCGTTCGTGCATGACGGATCTTCCCAGCCAGTCAAAGCTACCCTTTTCCATCGTGTATATTAAATAAAAAACGCTACTTCAGCACTCTCTCTTTTTATAAAATTTTGAAAAGCAAAAGACAGAATTTGGCCGAGACGATTTAAAGAGCACAGCCGGGCTCCGAGAGTATAATTTGGACGGTTTTGTCATTTTTCCCCTTAAAGAGCGCGGTCCGATGAGTCAACTTCCTGCGCTTCCTCCCATACTGCACCGCGAGAGAAAATGGCCGTGCTGGTGTAGTGGATTTTCTCTAGGGCGTAGCTGCTGTCGTCTGTGTTCTGTTTCGTTCCATCCATGAGGCACCCTACGCCCTCCTACTAGTGCCGGAGTTGACGAGATCCATTGAGTGCGTGTTTCTGGCCGCCCTTGAGGTGCAGCAACAGCGGGAGAAGAGTTTGAATCCAGGAAGAAGTGTTTCGATCGGGATCCACCCAGCACAGCTGACTCCCCAGCGGCTGGAAAAACAAAGTAACATCCCGGACCAATGATGGACCAAACTATACATTCACGCCGAGATTAAGTGATACGTGTGCTCTGCGAAAACGGCACCATGTCGGGCGAGGACGTAGAAAAGGGTAATGAGGACTCCATCAAGGTGGTGGCTCGGTTCCGGCCACTGAATGACTCTGAGGAACGGGCTGGGTCCAAATTCATTGTCACATTCCCACACAGCAAAGATGACGCGCAAGTCAGTATAGGGGTAAGTAGACGCCCGCAGGAAACGTGTGGCCCGGCTCTCTGTATTTCTGCAGAAAAGGAGGTTACGAACTTGGGTTACACTTTTCTTCCTTTGTGGGTTTGGGGGAACTTCAGGTGAATGTCAGCTGGAGAGGCTTGAGGGTGGAGGCTGAAGTTCGACTAGCATAAGAAACTATTTGAGTGGTTAGGATTAGGCTAGCAGTCAAGGTAGAGATTCTGAAGAAAGTTGTAGGACTTGACTGATTTTTTTTATATTAATTTCAGCCAAATTCATTAAGAGAATGCTAATACTCCCACTGTACATATTTAGCTTAAAGCTGTAATTATTTGAAGGTAAATATCAAAGTTGCTTGTTCTAAATTAATATATGACTGTATATTTCATGATTTCTGTGTCACAGAGTAGGCTAATACAGCCTTGTCTATCAAGTCGCCCATCAGAATTAGATAATATTTGAGCACTGTATACACACACACACAAATGAGTTGCTGATAGTTCAGTGTAATTGAAACAGATTTAGAGATGGAATTGAATGAAGACATTTATTCAGGTAAAATCTGGTAAATAGACCTGCTCAGTAACCTAGTACTTCACACACTGGCAACGACCAATAAACTTCCAACTCATATATTCTGGCATGACGCAGTCTGGACTAGTTCCTTATATAATGATGAATATCCAGAGAAGTCTATAAACCTGTATCTTACCAGAATCTATGTAATGTAGGTTTGATGGTCCAAGCCAGAGTATAGAGGCTGTTGTAGCTTTAGTCACTGGGGGGAACCTTATGATAATCGATTATAACATTATCCTTCACGTAGGAGATTAAGTTAGACTGCAATTATTAATATTATTTTGGTTGCTTTATAATATGGTGGTGTTATTTTCTTGCTTATCTTTGTGTTCCTGTTTTGGACAAATTCCTTGACTATCCTATAAAGGGTATTCAATTTTGTTGTCACTACCAAAAAATACCAAATAAAAAGCCTAGATTGTGACATATTTTATATAAGAATTAATTTAATTGCTAATTTTAATTGCTCTTCCCTTTATGATAATTAGAAATATAAATTTAACTAACAATATTTTCTGATTTTAGATAATATTATGGCCACCCTTATATTTTCAGCAAAACTTTTCTTGCAATACCAGTAATTATCAACAGGAAAAGACAATGTATTTCAGAAACTAGGACAAACATTTTGTTGATTGTTTTAAAGTTTAAAAAAAATTAAGCTAATATAGACCCATTGTGTAATTCTAAAATTCTCTTTAGATATATTGATAAATAAATAATATTAATCTAGAAAGATTTAAATTGACATAAACACACACACACAGCCACACACACACACAGCCACACATACACACAGCCACACATACACACAGCCACACACACACACACACACACACACACACACACACACACACACACACACACAGCCACACACACACACACACAGCCACACACACACACACACAGCCACACACACACACACACAGCCACACACACACACAGCCACACACACGCACACACACACGCACACACACACACACACACACAC
>BOPN01001657.1:55000-60000 GCA_017312705.2 Penaeus japonicus
ACTTGTAGAAATATTGGTAATGTTTAGTAGCAGTTTTTCTGTACTATTCAAGTGATGAAAACTTCTAAGGAAAATCTTGTTCTTCCAGTCTGCATCTGGGGAAGAGACAGATGAATCAGGTGGATCACTTGCCCAAAAGCAGAAGATTCAGTTCCTGGAGAATAATCTAGATCAACTTACCAAAGTGCACAAACAGTTGGTCAGAGATAATGCTGACCTGCGTTGTGAACTTCCCAAGCTTGAAAAGAGATTGAGAGCCACAATGGAGCGAGTTAAGGTAAATTTATCACTAACAAATAGTATGTGGACACAAGGTAGAGAGAACATTTCTGATAATGGATTATATATGAGTCATTTTGTTGTATCTTTATTATATCTTTATTGTAGTCTTCTATGACCTTATTTCATTAATTAAAAAACAAATTGTGTCCAAGAATATTGTTACATATTAGAAGAAATAATCTGGGGTTCAGTTGCTTCAGTTACTATTAGGTGGCTTGCAAAAGGCAAAACATTCACTGTTGTACAAGAAATACACACAGGAAGCATGGAGACTAAGGTATCAGCAGTCATATTTACTAATATTTAAAATGTTTCAGGCACTTGAAACTGCCCTGAAGGAGGCCAAGGAAGGAGCCATGAAGGACCGCAAGAGATATCAACAAGAAGTTGATAGAATTAAGGAAGCTGTCAGGCAGAAGAATCTAGCACGCAGAGGCAATGCAGCTCAAATAGGTGAGCATGAAATAATATTTTAGTTGTCTTCTTGATTGATAATTGATAAATCAGTCATGATCTTAAGTTTCACAGTCAATGATTTAAAAGAGCAGTAAGGATGATGGATTTGCCATGCTCAAAATGGTTTTACAATTTACTCTTGATATTAGTAAAGTCTGATTTCAAACAATGTTTGAAATAAACAAAAGGACAATTATTTTGTTTTGTCTAGTTATCCTTCCCACTCTTTTTGTTTTTTTGTTCATTGAGCTAATACCCATTTTGTCTACAGCCAAACCTATTCGTGCTGGCCATGCCCCTCAAGTGAACCATGCTAGCACTCCTGTGATTCGTGGTGGCATGCAGCCCTACCAGCCCCCAGCTGTCCAGAAGAGGGCCATGACCAGTAGTGCACACATGGGTAGGTAAGAAGTGTATCGAAGTAGGCATTTTCCTTATTTTTTATTCAATTAGTGGTAAAGCTTATTGCATCTTTGTTAGCTATTGTTTTCTTTGAGAAATATGCTATGGTAAAATCATTAAAGTTTTTGTGATACATTTTTTTGTTTTTCAGTTATTTGAATGTGAGAATTGTGCAATTAGTTGATATTTTTTAATCTAGACTTTTTTTTAGGCTTGATGGTTTCATTTGTGTCCTGTATAATTTTATGGTAATGTCTGATATATCTGGAATATGTTGAAAATCTTGAAAAGGTATTTTTATTTACCTAAGTCTAAACTTTTCCTTTTCAGATAACTCCAATTAAATTCGAGCCAGTCTTCAAGTTCCTTCAATGGAAATGATCCCCAAGTTATGTTAAGCTACTGCTGAGTCCTCTCTTGATCTATTCTTTTACCAAACTCAATCTAAAACCACTCATTCTAGTGCACCCTCCATTGATCTAGCTAGGAAAACTGCTTAGGGAGAAGTTAATGAGTTCATGTTTATAGCCTTGGATTATTAATTATGTTGAATGTCTTTTTGCAGATGTATTTTTCCATGGCATTAAGCTTTTGTAACTCTCATGGAAGAGGAAGCAATATGAAGAAGTGTACTCCACATCAGAGTACAGTTTGTTTTGTCTTTGCCTTGTATGTAATAAGTTAATTGGCATTCTTATTATGTTTCATTACTTGACAATTGTTTGAAAAATTCTATTTTTTTTATCAGAAGTACAAAGCAAGGCTTAAGATTGGTGAATCATTACCATCTCCCAAAATCCCTCAATTTCTGCCTATTTGATTGTATTCTAAGAGTCAAAAAAAAAGCTTCTAGGCAAAGTAGTAGAGCACAAAGTGAGGGACACAGCTGATTGGTTGTTGATGAAGAATGTTGTACAGGCTTCCTCTGGAGTTGAAAAAAAAGGAAAACCCATTAACAAAAAGAAGGTTCAGGTGTTGAAGCTTGCTGTAGCAAAACAGGGAAGAGAAATACCTAAACAGATTAAAGAGTTTTTCCAGGTATTATAATAATAGGTATTTGTAACAACAGCAGTGTTGCTGGTTATATATTTGTGTATGTTAATGGAACATCAGAGAATAAAAGCTTTAAGAGGGTTGGGCATGGCTGTCATACTTCAAATTTGCTTTAAACTACAATTGTGCAATGTCTCCTCATTTTATATTATTGAGATATACTGTAATAAAATCCTGAACATATGTTTGTACTATACTGTAAAGTCTCATTTCAAATCATTTACTTAAATGTTTTGGGAGAGTAATACAACAAAAGAGCAAACTGTATTGATATCAGTATTTATGAAGCTTTGGCAGCTCTTCAGTGAAAAAGTTACTTAGTATTGGCACTGGTTCAATTGTATAATTTGTATCTTCATTGGTGTAATGGGACCTTTTATTTTTATCATTGATTTATAAGAAATTTTAATGTGATTTTGCTGCTGAGTTATCATAATAGCTGAATAGATTCCACTGAAAATTTTTATTTACTGGTTTAGTAATTGTTCAGTATGTTTCTTTATTTCATTTCTTTTCTTTCAAACCAACATAGGTTTTAATTCTGTGGGATTCTGATACTTTGGACCTTGAGATAGACAGATAAGATGAATGTAGCAGGTGAAACTTTTTTTAGTTTTAGTTTTTATTTGCGCTGATAGACTAGAAATTAGTGATTATTTGAGGCATTTACTTTTGATATGACGCTGTTGCCTAATGCATTTGGGAAATGATACTGTTTTCAATCCCACGAGATTAGATGGGCAATACCATCAGTACATAAACCTCATATAGGCTATGTATTATTCAGAGAGAATGTTTTGTCTAGATGGTTTATTGATAAAAGCTTATATGAATTCTCTGAATAAAGATTATGACTATATAGTTGCTTATTTGAAATACAATAGTCTCAAGTCACCATTTGTTACGTCCCTCACCTGTAGTCCAGCATTCACTTCTTCGGTTAGGTTGAGTGATCTCTCAGCTTTAATATGGAATATGAGAGGTTCTACAGTGCCCTTATCACTTTTTGTATTAGATGTAAAGTTAGTCAGTGGAAGTTTTTCATTATCTGATTTAAGTCCATTCCTGGTGGAGAATGTTTTATTATTTAATTTGGCTAATTTATTTATTCTTATTTTACTTGTGTAGTATGAGAGCAGCTACATTTAGTTGATCCTACTATTGATATACTATTTATCCTTGACAAGAGTTAAAGCACTCCAAGGTTATAAATCAGGTTGGCACATCACAACTCTCTGCTCATCTATTAACACTCTACCTTGCTCCCAATAAAGAAACTGTCCTTACCTCACATATCAAAACTTACCCTTTAGTGTGTATTGTACCCATCATAAGCTGTATACATACATTGTGCCATGTTGGTCCCGTATGATTACATCATTACAACTCTGCTTATACAGAGGTATTAATGTAGGGTAAACAATACCAATTTAGTGGGAAGATTTCTTCCTACTCTGCTGTATTCTTTTACTTAAGAATATTGTTAGAGTGTCTTTGTCTACTTTTAAACACAACTTCCAGATACTTATGAAATCGCATACATTTACTTGTAAACTTTTGTAATTGTTACCATGACTATCTTGGTATGCCAAATTGAAAGCCATAAATCATTACTATTTCAATGATAGGGGCTTGCAAGGTTGACTGTGAGTAAATAGGTGACATTGTGTGGAGATGCACGAGCTTCAAGCTGCCTGAAACCAAGGAAAGTTGGTGCCACCACATAATCATTGACTCTGGAATAATCTATATTTTAGCTTATTTCTCTAGCTGCTAGAAACCTCAATTCATGAATTTGGATCTGTATCTGAAAACTTTCAGGTCAGTGGGAACATGTGGAGGAAAGAAGGCAATGCCCAGAATATGCAAGATTCGTAAATTATTGCACTAAATTTGCTGCCTCAGCTTTATATGCTTGTACTATGAAAAGGTACCACAGTAAAATCACTAATAAATGTGCCTTGTTTCATTTATACTTGATGGATGTAGTAGAGATGGATTGCTAAGTAGAATGATAAGCATGATATACTCAAGATTCTAGGATACTGCACACCACAGATGACATATCAGGATATTTAGTAGGATTGTCAGTTACAATTAAAAAATCAGTTGACATGTGAATCTCCTTAACCTATTGATTCTCTACCAAATTTTGATGTGAAAGTTGTTAGCAATTACCTTGTTAACATTACCCAATTTTTATACATAAACTGTTCTAAGAATCTATGAACAATTTATTTTAAAAGTTAGACTGAAAACAACGACTTGCAAAACTGTCGACCCTAAACTTCCAAGTGCAAGCTTAAGAAAAGAATGAAGGGAATGCAGAAATTGCAGTTAACCATTATAGCCAAATAAAAAAAAGGTAAAGGGGATTGAATAGGGTTCATAAAGACTGTTCAAGTGTATGGGTAAGAATCATTGTAAATGAAAACCTATACTACCAAGTCCAAGCAATGAAATGCAAAAGTAGCTTCCTTGTTTTTATACAATATAGAAAAATAAGCTGCTGTTATCAAAGGCAGCTCCACGAGCAATCTTGAAGTAATTTAAAATGATTGCCTTTGATTTGTGTTGCTGAGTGACCATTATAACCAATCGATAAGGACCCCCCCCCCCCCCCAAGGAATTATCGGAATGGTCGTAGAATAGATTTTAGGGCGTAAAATCTATCCTAAATTTTGTTATAAATTCTTAACTCGCAGCACGGTTATATATCCTTCACATCACACTTCCCTCCATAACCGTATTAGCACTATAGTTTAGATGTCTCCATTTTTTGTTTTTTTCTTCTATCTTACATATTC
>BOPN01001657.1:65000-70000 GCA_017312705.2 Penaeus japonicus
GGTAAAATCGTCGATCATAAAACGTTGCATTTTCCCCATTATCTTTACCAGATGGAATACTTCTGCATACAGATTAAGAGTAATATTAGTAGAATTAATATTAAAAACCGATCCTAAAATTAAGAAGGCCGAAACTAACGTATTGACTCACACGTTTTTGGCAATGATATACACTGATAGTATTGGAATACCTGGTAGGGAAATAGTAAACTAAAGCAGCTGGAAAAATATCAATACGTATTACGCACCACAGGAATAACTGGAGAGTAGGGGCAATATACTTCTAGTCCAAGGTAAGGGCCAAAAGCTGATACCAAATGCATCTCGCTGCATTATGTAGAAGTCAGAGATTGGCTGAGAAGGATAGAAAGCAGAGTGTCAAAACGCTTACTTCGTCCCTTGTTCTTTGGCCTCTGCAGAAAAATAACTATCGACAAGATATTAGATATTGGTCTCATTTCTGTGTGGCTTTTCCTTTCTTTCAGAACAAGTAAGTGAAGAGGAAAGAGTTGGGTCTGATATATGTTTGATTTCTAGTGGGTTCCAGTGGATGAGAAACAAAACAAACATGATTTATTTTATGTTGGCGATTTTGATCAGAAAGAATATTTCCAACTCCATTATTTCGAACGGAAATTGCTTGCATCTTAAGATTCAGCCTTTTTATATACATTTGAACATGTAAGCTTTTACAGCAACATGTATTATTATGGTTAGGAAGATAATTGTTCCCCAGAATTTGTTTTTTGTTTGTATTCATCAACCTAAGCAAAAGTTTCAAGCCAAAGGAAGTAGAGAGGTTGGTAGTATGTGAGATAGTTAAGAGAGGTCTTTATATTAAAGCTTTGTTATAAGTGTAGACTTAATACATCTTTGAAAATACAAATACTTTATTAATTGTGTGTAAAAAGTGTAATATAGTTGATAATTTGTTTCACTGATTTAAGTGTATAAGATCTTATGATGTTCAAGTATTTGAAAGTGCTACACGTTAATAAGCAATCATTCACTAGATAAAAAGTCAGTTGAAGAATGATTCCAAGTATGTACCATATTCAGTTCTAAGTTGTGTGAAAAATATCTCATATTTTTTTTCCATCTCAAAGCAGATTATCAAAAATATTGCAAATGATGTTCTATAATGCTCCTGTGATCTTTTCCTTTTTTCTGTAACTCCAACAGATAATTTAGAATAATCAATTAATCTTTAAATCATCATTCTTTTACTACATTTATTTTTGTCTTCTATTTTGTCTTCTATTGATCTCTCTTCCTCCTTGTCTTTCTCTTACTCTTTATTCTTGTTTTTTTTTTTACAGTCTTTACATTCTTTCTCTCTCCCTCTCTTGTTTTCTCTCTCTCCTTCTTTGAGATGTACGTAATCATTTGTCTCAATTAACTAGTGAAAGGTAAAGTCAAAGTCTCCCTCTCTTGTTTTTTCTCTCTCATTCTTTGAGATGTACGTAATCACTTGTCTCAATAAACTAGTGAAAGGTAAAGTCAAAGTCTCCCTCTCTTGTTTTCGCTCTCTCCCTCTCTTGCCTCCTCTCTCTCCCTCTCTTGTCTTCTCTCTCTCCCTCTCTTGTTTTCTCTCTCTCCCTCTCTTGTTTTCTCTCTCTCCCTCTCTTGTTTTCTCTCTCTCCCTCTCTTGTTTTCTCTCTCTCCCTCTCTTGTTTTCTCTCTCTCCCTCTCTTGTTTTCTCTCTCTCCCTCTCTTGTTTTCTCTCTCTCCCTCTCTTGTTTTCTCTCTCTCCCTCTCTTGTTTTCTCTCTCTCCCTCTCTTGTTTTCTCTCTCTCCCTCTCTTGTTTTCTCTCTCTCCCTCTCTTGTTTTCTCTCTCTCCCTCTCTTGTTTTCTCTCTCTCCCTCTCTTGTTTTCTCTCTCTCCCTCTCTTGTTTTCTCTCTCTCCCTCTCTTGTTTTCTCTCTCTCCCTCTCTTGTTTTCTCTCTCTCCCTCTCTTGTTTTCTCTCTCTCCCTCTCTTGTTTTCTCTCTCTCCCTCTCTTGTTTTCTCTCTCTCCCTCTCTTGTTTTCTCTCTCTCCCTCTCTTGTTTTCTCTCTCTCCCTCTCTTGTTTTCTCTCTCTCCCTCTCTTGTTTTCTCTCTCTCCCTCTCTTGTTTTCTCTCTCTCCCTCTCTTGTTTTCTCTCTCTCCCTCTCTTGTTTTCTCTCTCTCCCTCTCTTGTTTTCTCTCTCTCCCTCTCTTGTTTTCTCTCTCTCCCTCTCTTGTTTTCTCTCTCTCCCTCTCTTGTTTTCTCTCTCTCCCTCTCTTGTTTTCTCTCTCTCCCTCTCTTGTTTTCTCTCTCTCCCTCTCTTGTTTTCTCTCTCTCCCTCTCTTGTTTTCTCTCTCTCCCTCTCTTGTTTTCTCTCTCTCCCTCTCTTGTTTTCTCTCTCTCCCTCTCTTGTTTTCTCTCTCTCCCTCTCTTGTTTTCTCTCTCTCCCTCTCTTGTTTTCTCTCTCTCCCTCTCTTGTTTTCTCTCTCTCCCTCTCTTGTTTTCTCTCTCTCCCTCTCTTGTTTTCTCTCTCTCCCTCTCTTGTTTTCTCTCTCTCCCTCTCTTGTTTTCTCTCTCTCCCTCTCTTGTTTTCTCTCTCTCCCTCTCTTGTTTTCTCTCTCTCCCTCTCTTGTTTTCTCTCTCTCCCTCTCTTGTTTTCTCTCTCTCCCTCTCTTGTTTTCTCTCTCTCCCTCTCTTGTTTTCTCTCTCTCCCTCTCTTGTTTTCTCTCTCTCCCTCTCTTGTTTTCTCTCTCTCCCTCTCTTGTTTTCTCTCTCTCCCTCTCTTGTTTTCTCTCTCTCCCTCTCTTGTTTTCTCTCTCTCCCTCTCTTGTTTTCTCTCTCTCCCTCTCTTGTTTTCTCTCTCTCCCTCTCTTGTTTTCTCTCTCTCCCTCTCTTGTTTTCTCTCTCTCCCTCTCTTGTTTTCTCTCTCTCCCTCTCTTGTTTTCTCTCTCTCCCTCTCTTGTTTTCTCTCTCTCCCTCTCTTGTTTTCTCTCTCTCCCTCTCTTGTTTTCTCTCTCTCCCTCTCTTGTTTTCTCTCTCTCCCTCTCTTGTTTTCTCTCTCTCCCTCTCTTGTTTTCTCTCTCTCCCTCTCTTGTTTTCTCTCTCTCCCTCTCTTGTTTTCTCTCTCTCCCTCTCTTGTTTTCTCTCTCTCCCTCTCTTGTTTTCTCTCTCTCCCTCTCTTGTTTTCTCTCTCTCCCTCTCTTGTTTTCTCTCTCTCCCTCTCTTGTTTTCTCTCTCTCCCTCTCTTGTTTTCTCTCTCTCCCTCTCTTGTTTTCTCTCTCTCCCTCTCTTGTTTTCTCTCTCTCCCTCTCTTGTTTTCTCTCTCTCCCTCTCTTGTTTTCTCTCTCTCCCTCTCTTGTTTTCTCTCTCTCCCTCTCTTGTTTTCTCTCTCTCCCTCTCTTGTTTTCTCTCTCTCCCTCTCTTGTTTTCTCTCTCTCCCTCTCTTGTTTTCTCTCTCTCCCTCTCTTGTTTTCTCTCTCTCCCTCTCTTGTTTTCTCTCTCTCCCTCTCTTGTTTTCTCTCTCTCCCTCTCTTGTTTTCTCTCTCTCCCTCTCTTGTTTTCTCTCTCTCCCTCTCTTGTTTTCTCTCTCTCCCTCTCTTGTTTTCTCTCTCTCCCTCTCTTGTCCTTCTCTCTCTCCCTCTCTTGTTTTCTCTTCCCTCTCTCCCTCTCTTGTTTTTCTCTCTCTCCCTCGCTTGTTTTCTCTCTCTCCCTCTCTTGTTTTCTCTCTCTCCCTCTCTTGTTTTCTCTCTCTCCCTCTCTTGTTTTCTCTCTCTCCCTCTCTTGTTTTCTCTCTCTCCCTCTCTTGTTTTCTCTCTCTCCCTCTCTTGTTTTCTCTCTCTCCCTCTCTTGTTTTCTCTCTCTCCCTCTCTTGTTTTCTCTCTCTCCCTCTCTTGTTTTCTCTCTCTCCCTCTCTTGTTTTCTCTCTCTCCCTCTCTTGTTTTCTCTCTCTCCCTCTCTTGTTTTCTCTCTCTCCCTCTCTTGTTTTCTCTCTCTCCCTCTCTTGTTTTCTCTCTCTCCCTCTCTTGTTTTCTCTCTCTCCCTCTCTTGTTTTCTCTCTCTCCCTCTCTTGTTTTCTCTCTCTCCCTCTCTTGTTTTCTCTCTCTCCCTCTCTTGTTTTCTCTCTCTCCCTCTCTTGTTTTCTCTCTCTCCCTCTCTTGTTTTCTCTCTCTCCCTCTCTTGTTTTCTCTCTCTCCCTCTCTTGTTTTCTCTCTCTCCCTCTCTTGTTTTCTCTCTCTCCCTCTCTTGTTTTCTCTCTCTCCCTCTCTTGTTTTCTCTCTCTCCCTCTCTTGTTTTCTCTCTCTCCCTCTCTTGTTTTCTCTCTCTCCCTCTCTTGTTTTCTCTCTCTCCCTCTCTTGTTTTCTCTCTCTCCCTCTCTTGTTTTCTCTCTCTCCCTCTCTTGTTTTCTCTCTCTCCCTCTCTTGTTTTCTCTCTCTCCCTCTCTTGTTTTCTCTCTCTCCCTCTCTTGTTTTCTCTCTCTCCCTCTCTTGTTTTCTCTCTCTCCCTCTCTTGTTTTCTCTCTCTCCCTCTCTTGTTTTCTCTCTCTCCCTCTCTTGTTTTCTCTCTCTCCCTCTCTTGTTTTCTCTCTCTCCCTCTCTTGTTTTCTCTCTCTCCCTCTCTTGTTTTCTCTCTCTCCCTCTCTTGTTTTCTCTCTCTCCCTCTCTTGTTTTCTCTCTCTCCCTCTCTTGTTTTCTCTCTCTCCCTCTCTTGTTTTCTCTCTCTCCCTCTCTTGTTTTCTCTCTCTCCCTCTCTTGTTTTCTCTCTCTCCCTCTCTTGTTTTCTCTCTCTCCCTCTCTTGTTTTCTCTCTCTCCCTCTCTTGTTTTCTCTCTCTCCCTCTCTTGTTTTCTCTCTCTCCCTCTCTTGTTTTCTCTCTCTCCCTCTCTTGTTTTCTCTCTCTCCCTCTCTTGTTTTCTCTCTCTCCCTCTCTTGTTTTCTCTCTCTCCCTCTCTTGTTTTCTCTCTCTCCCTCTCTTGTTTTCTCTCTCTCCCTCTCTTGTTTTCTCTCTCTCCCTCTCT
>BOPN01001657.1:75000-80000 GCA_017312705.2 Penaeus japonicus
CCTACAACCAGCTTTTCTTTCTCCCCAACAAGTAACTTCATCTTTTCCCCAAAACTCCCCACTGTGCTCTTCCTGTGAATTCCCATCATCCTTTTCTTTCAACCCCCCCCCCCCCCTTACTGTGATTTCCTGTAATTCCCACTTCCCCTACTCCTGTGGCTTCCTCTCCTCCTCTTCTTTGTCTATCTTTCCTTCTTCCTCCACTAGATTCTCCTCTTCCTCTTCTTCAGCCTCTTTAGCCTCCTCTTCCTCTTCTTCAGCCTCTTTAGCCTCCTCTTCCTCTTCTTCAGCCTCTTTAGCCTCCTCTTCTTCCTCCATCTCCTCCTCCTCTGCCTCCTCCTCCTCCTCTGCCTCCTCCTCCTCCTCTGCCTCCTCCTCCTCCTCTGCCTCCTCCTCCTCCTCCTCCTCCTCTTTCTCCTTCTTTCTCCTCTTCTTTCTCCTCTTCTTTCTCCTCCTCCTCCTCCTCCTCCTCCTCCTCCTCCTCCTCCTCCTCCTCCTCCTACCTTCTTCTCCTCTTCCACTTCCTCTTCCTCTTCCTCTTCCTCTTCCTCTTCCTCCCCCCCCTTCTCTCTTCTCTTTCCTACTTCCTCCCTCCCCTCCTCTCCTCCTCTTTCCCCCTCCTCCCCTCCCCCTTCCCCCTCCTCCCCTTCCCCTTCCCCTCCTCTTCTTCCCCCTTCCCCCCTCTTTCTCCTCCTCCTCCCTCCTCTTTTTCTTCCCCCTTCTCTCTCCTCCTCTCTTCCCTTTCCCCCCCTTCTCTTTTCTTTCCTACTTCCTGATTGATAATGTAAGACTATTAATAATCAAATGATATTTCTGATGACAATGATATTATATCAATCTTTCAGGTATTGAGTGTATGGGTAACAAGTGCCAAGTCCTGGCTCCTGAGGACTTTGTTCTTCCACTATTAACCCGTCCACGGCTCAAAGAAAAGTATCAACAATATGCATTTGCTGATTATGTGCGCAGTCACCCACAGTTACGTTTCTGCCCTGGACCTAACTGTAATATTGTAGTGCAGGCCAAGGAAAGTCGGGCAAAGCGTGTTAAGTGTACGGCCTGCAAGACTCAGTTTTGGTAAGTCTTTAGTTATTTTATTATTTATCTGTAACTATATACTTTCTTGACATTTGTTTTCCTATTATCTGTAAGAAATCTCTAACCTTTCATTCCCATGATCTTATTACCATATACTTAAAGCTAAGATAAAAACAAATTTAAATATTTGGATAGGATATGTGTTTTACTTGATCTTGTAGGCTACTAAATTTATGACTATTATATCTTAATCAACATTTTTTTTATGCATTTCATTACAACTTTTTCAGGTCATTATGTATGTTGAAGTAAGAGTGATGTCAGACCAGAATAATCAATCTATACAGAATACACATTTACATCCTATTATCTGCCATTTTTTTCAGTTATAAATGTGGATCAGACTATCATGCCCCAACAGACTGTGAGACCATCAAGAAATGGTTGACTAAATGTGCTGATGATAGTGAAACGGCAAATTACATCAGTGCACATACCAAAGATGTTAGTAGAGAAACAGGAAATTTTGTATTTACATATCTGGTGTGGTTTGTATAGATTTTGAAGTAGTTATTGTGGAATTGAAAATCTTTTTCAGATATATGATTGTTGAAATTTATTTGAAAAGTAATGTTTTTTTATTCATCACTACAGTGCCCCAAGTGCCACATCTGTATTGAAAAGAATGGTGGATGCAACCACATGCAGTGTTATAATTGCAAGCATGACTTCTGCTGGATGTGTTTAGGCTGCTGGAAAGCACATGGTTCAGAATATTATGAATGTTCCCGCTACAAGGAGAACCCCAATATTGCCCATGAGTCTGCTCATGCCCAAGCAAGGGAAGCCCTGAAGAAGTATCTCCATTACTATGAGAGGGTGAGTGATTCTGGGAGACCTACTGTAATGAGTCAGTAACCTTTGGTTGATGTGTCATGGTTAATAGTACCAACTTCTATATGAGAGATGCCTATTTAATTTTATTTAAGAACTTTATTAAGATTTATTCTTTTTTGAAGTTATACTTAAAGATAATATTTTTAAACTTGTCTGAACTGAATATGTCATATATTCATTATTCTTATTTCATATCGTATTCCAGTGGGAAAATCATAGTAAATCCTTAAAGCTTGAGGAAGAAACGTTAGCAAAAATTCGTGAGAGGATCCAGAACAAGGTGATGGCAGGCACAGGCACTTGGATTGATTGGCAGTACCTTCTAGATGCTGCAGCTCTCCTTGCAAGATGTCGATATACCCTCCAGAACACATATCCCTTTGCTTATTATCTTGAGTCTGGACCCAGGAAAGATCTGGTAAGTATATGTGTATATTTTGATAAATAATTCAAAACTGTTATTGCACTTATTAAATGGTGAGCCTAACCATAATTTGTGTCAAATGTAATGGTAGAGAGGAATGGAGAGGTGCTCCTACCCTTCCTTCTATTAAACCAAGTTGGGGAAGCTCACTCTATGCATTAGTGAATAAGTAAAAAGATTATCAGGGAAATTAGTAGAAGGGAAAATTATTACATTTTCCTTCCTGTTAAAATTGATTGAAAACAAAAATTGATATCAGCTAAAGTAACACCCAGTAATCCCTCTTTCTTCAATGAAATGATTTATATGAATTCCTATTGACAGTTTGAATACCAGCAAGCTCAACTAGAAGCAGAGATTGAAAACCTCTCATGGAAGATTGAACGAGCAGAGATGACTGACCGGGGTGACTTGGAGAACCAGATGGACATTGTTGAGAAACGAAGAACTACCCTCCTTACCGACTTCCTACAAGTATGATGTGGGCTGCCCAGATAGCTAGCAGTCTTTCTCTCCTGTGGCTCCCAATTGCAGAAATACTTCCAGTTTGCATACTAGACTTGTTGCACAGAGGTTGGAGTTCTTCGATGGTTTCATTGATGGCCTCCCGTCCCGAAGAGTACATGGATTGGTCAAGCGATTTCTGCGTATCTGTATCTCATTAGTCCTTAATAATTTTGAAGCTTTAGTCGGAGTGGATGTTTGTGTTAAGCCTGGTATTTATGTTTGTGACAATGTACATATTTTTTTAGGTAAAGTCACGAAATATGGTACATAGTAAGACTAGTGAATGGATGCTGAATGCCTTGTAGCTGGGTAGAAGTGATACCTGCCAATTTGCTCTTAAAATGTTTTGCCTTTCTTAAAGTATATTTTTTCCAACTGTTTGCAAATGCTTTCAACCTCATCTGGACAGTGAATATATATTTAACATGAGATAGAAAATATAGTAATATAATTGGCTTAATTTGATGATAATGAAGAGAACTTTATCTCCTTAAGATATTAAAGATAACAATGTTTTTTATGTTTGGCAGATCTATATTTTTAAGTTAAATTAATTGGCATAGCATCTTTCGTTGTGAACCACTTTTATTTTTTTATTTTTTATTTTATTAGTTCTGATAACCTTTTAAGGTACATGGTGGTATGGTTTATCTGTAATTATTAGGGTTATTTATTTACCCCAAACAGGTAGACAATCATGTATGTGCAATTACAAAGCAGATCTATATACAGCTTTTTGAATAATTGCTAGCAGACTGTGAAAATACTGTTTGGATTTACATTTTCACATTGTCAATTTTACTAATTTGCCTGTGGAAAAAAATGTTCTGATGGCCTTTGACTTTGCCTCCATCAAAAGGTTTTCCTGCTGCTAGAGATATGATTGAGAAAGCTGTATATAAATTAACCTTTTCTATCATACATAAAATTCTAAATAGTAATTTATATTTATGTCCATACAAACCATTATCTTCCCATCATTGGAACAATGAACAATCTGTACCACCAGACTGACTTATTGTGTGCTTTTTGTGTGTTTATTCCAAGAACAGTGAACAAAAATGAAGTAACTTTCATCAACATTCACAGTTTAATTGCAAGTATTAACATCCCCAATGGGGATGAGAGTCTTGCATGATACTTGTCATTTTGATGCTTTTCCTTGTCCTAACCCATCCCTCAAACCCACAGAATATATTTTAATGGGGAAAAAAGCTATGAAACTTCAAATTTAGATTTAAGGTCAACATTTGAGGAGATGTTGAGGAAAACTTTTCAATGCTGTAAGTACCAAAGGATTTGAATTTGAAGTGTATTTACATTATTTACATTTAATCATAAAATAAAGCTTGCATACTCTTAGTGTTACAGCATTAATGTTTTTGGACAGGAAATGATTGTGTCTACATACTGTTCAGAGTCTGTTGTATTGTATGACAAGTCTGCAAGTTTATCTGCAAATTATGTCTAAATGGAATGCAATGACTAAATAAACTATGACAAAATTGCAAATTTATCTGCAGTTATGTCTAAATGGAATGCAATGACGAAATATAGGTAAATTATTATTACCACTGTACATTGCAGGGCATTTCGTTTTCTACCACCATTGTGATAATAAATGGAAATATATAAAATGTGTTTATTTCTACCTCTGTGTGTGTCTACATATGATAATTACAGTAAGATTGATAATGAATATTGAAAATTAACAGAAATAAAAAATTATATAAAAAGTATTTAGGAAGCAATTCATCAGAAATTTTACATATGAGACATAATAATAATATCCGTTAGCACTCCTTCCTAAGTAATTCTTGATTATGAGAAGTTAGTATTACTGTAAAATATTTGAAAAGCAAATGCAGAACAGAAATTATTGCACATTATTCTTTACTTGTTAGAGCATTAGTCTCTTGTGTATTTCTATAAAGATTATTAAGAATTTCAATATCTACTCACAAGGCCATTATCATCATTAGTGTTTGGCAATGAAATGAGGAAAAAGCTGCATTTACAATTTGTTTCTTCTAGTTGAAAAATACTTTCCAAACAATTTGTCAAATTATACTCTATAACTAGATTTAGTAGCAAGAATATAACTTGCAAATTGGAAAAGTGTGACTTTATGTAT
>BOPN01001657.1:85000-90000 GCA_017312705.2 Penaeus japonicus
GGAATTCTAGCCTAGAATGTCCAAATGCCGGGGCGTTCGAATTATTAGGCCTAAATCAATTGAATAGCTGGCACAATACTGTGCCGCCCGGCAACTGGGCTTTTGAATGCGCGGTACACATGCTGTACCACCCGTCCTGTGTGGGTTAAAGAATTCCATAGATATAAAAGCAAAATAATGTTTTCTAAGGTATCATGATATTGAGAAATGAAACGTATTACCAAAAAATAGCAAATGTGTCTCATCTTAGAATCTTACATTCACATGATATATCAAAAACATATATATTGGTCCAATTTCCAACTTGTATATTTTTGTTTTTGTTTTTTGACAGTGAAACTAGTCATGGTATTTACTCTAATTTGTATAGCAAGAATTCCTTTGCTATTACCACAGTGTTGTCCAGTAATTCTAATTTGCTTACCAGATTCCCCTGTTTCCAAGAGAGTCTCTCCATCAATTGAGGATTTGGATGAAGAGGCAATAAACAATAGTCGTGATGGTTCCCAGGTCAAGGGTTCTTACTATGTCAGGAAGTTGCAAGACTCAGTTATCCCTAAACTACCATCCACACCAAAGGTAAGTAAAAGAAATTAGAGATGTTTTGACAAAAATTAAAGAGTTCACTATTTCTTTGATAATGCTTAAAATGGCTCTTATAATAATAGGTTATTGTGTTTGTTTTACCAGAATAATGTGGGCAGCAGGAATGAAGATGCAACAGTGGATCAGCAGGATCATCACCAGCAGCACTCTCCTGACACACCCTTCATGAGCAGTCAGCTATGTGGTACTCAGGAATGTGAGGTGGTGTGGGACTGCAACTCCCCAGGATATTCCAAAGATGACTTGAAAAGGAGTGAGTTTTAAGTTTTGAGATAGGTGCAGTGTCTATACCATTTTTCCATTTTCCCTTAGTTTGCAGTCAGTTCTAATATTTTATTTACTAGGCCGAGTAGTTGACATTGAATTGTAATGAAGCTTTTCTCCTACAGTGCCTGGTGGGGATTGCAATGATGTAGCTATGGTACCCTCGCCAGTAACATTTGTGGCTCCAGCACCACATCGTATGTTGTTCCCTAGGTCACGTGCACGTTCTCAGCCAAGATCGGCTAAGGATACAACTGCCCAGTTGGATGAACTATTAAATCAACTTAGTACCAAAGGTTTGTGTCTGATTATTCATAGTATTAAAACAATATTTTTTTGTGAGAAATATACTTATAATGAAGAAGTAAGTTAACTTCAACTAAAGTAAATATCAGTGCGGAAAAAAATGCTTTCATTAGAGGTTATTGGCTAAAGAATGAAGTAGTTGCATTAAACAGCATTTCAGAGAGAAAATGAAATTTATCCACCTTTTTTTATTTGTTTCAGGAAATAACTCAAGTAGACCATCAGTTCAGGAATGCCCAATAGCAGATGCTCAAGAAAAGATCATTCCCTATGGAAAGCTTTGTCTCCCACCAGCAGGAGAGTCGGATCTCTCGCCGTCAACTCCACCTGAAGCAGCCATACTTCACCAGTCTTCTCAACCATTTGAAGTTCATGATATAGTCAAGCAAGAGGAACTGGGTGATTTTGCATCAGACACAAGTGCAAATGTGTTTGAAGACTCACTTTGGGGGGATGACCTAAACATGGGAGTGTGTGATATCAGTGATGTCAGTGAAGCCAGTGACTCCATTTCAAAACAGAAATTGAATGTGGCAAAAGATGAGAAAGAAAATGTGCTGGTCACTAATGTGATGAAAGACACCACAAACATGTCTACAGATGTGTTTGATGATGACTTATTTAATGATTCTGTGATAAGATCTACACAGGCTGTTGAAGATGCCATGGTGGAGAGTCATAAAGCAGAAGCTAAGTCAGATAATTTTGGAGTTGAGTCTCTAAGCAGCAAAGTACAAGGAGTTGGAAAAAATGTACATGGTAAAAGCTACGTAGAGAAAAGAAACTTTGTTGCAGGTATAAGGAAAACTTCATCGGTGTCAGAAGATGAAGGTGTGGTACTTAGTCAAACAGCAATGATAGGCAAAGGAATGATTGATAGGAACCCTACATTGCACAATTTGGGGGATCATGTGCAAAGTGTGAATAATGCAGATGCTTTGTCTAGATATAATATAGGCAATAGAGCAAATAATCTATCTTATATAAACAGAAATGATAAGCAAAATTTGGTTAAAAAGTTAGATGATAATAAAAGAGATATAAATGAAAACCAGATGCCATTAAAGAACAGTGATTCATATTGTGACACCTTGAATGAAAGCTCTAGAAACAAAGCTGGTAAAACAAGTCCAATTGTTGGCAAGCAAAGAAAGTCTCCAGTAAGTATGGCTGCACCTCAGAGGAGAGTAAGGAGTTCTTTTCTTTTAAACTCAACAGCGTCTATCCAACCCAAGGGAAAACATAGTCTGCAAGAAAGTACTGGTGGTGATGAATCTAGTGCACAGTTTGAGAAATATGGGAATAGAAATGACAATGCTTATAGTGATAATCAGAGAATATCCAGTAAGGCTGGAAGTACAATTGTAGGAACAAAATCAGACTTTGTTGGAGCCCCACTGAGGAATACGTTTAGCAGTGTTTCAAATTCAGCATCATTACAAGGAACAAAATATTGGAACAAAGAATACTCTATTGTACAAGCCAAAAGACCCCTATTCAAAAGTGATAGTGACATCAGTGATAAGGAAAAAATGAATGATAAAGCCCAGACAGCTAAAGGACAGTTTTCACGATCACATTCCACAGATGATGCTCAGACAAAAAATACAAAGCAGCCATCATCCTTCAGACGTGCAAACAGTTCAGCTAGCGTTGAAGTCTCTCGTGAATTTGAAGAAGATGATGAATTCTTTGAATCCATACTGTGTACACTACCAGAGGAAGAACAGTTATACGAAGGAAACGATCAAGATATAGCTCCTAAAATGTCACTTAGCAAGGTTGCTAACTTGAAAAGTGGTACTTCTTTGACAATGAACAAACAGAATAATAGTCAGAAAATGGCAAATCAACAAGAACAAATTAGGCAAAAGGCTGTTGGTCCTGTCAATGCATTAGGCATGACAAAAACTTTGCATGATGCCACCAGGCAGGGAGATTCAGGGAACAGGAATGTTAAAGATGCTTCCTTCAGACCTATATCTAAACCTCAACAAAATGTTAGGAAGGATTCAAGAGGAGCTCAGTTCAATTTTTCATCAGCCAAAGAGAAAAATACATATCAAGGTAAGTGAGGAGTATTTGATTTCTGATATTTAACTTCAAGAAACAAAAGAATTAATTATTTTTGATTCTCAAAAGCTGAACTTTCTTTTGGTGATTTATATGTTAAATACTTCTCTTGTAATTTTGTACTTAGATGTCTCTTCAAAGCTATGAGTTGTTAGGAGAAAAACTGCATATCATTATAAGGATTTTTTTTATACAAAAAATATACAATATATTCTTTCTCAATGAACCAAGTTCTGGATAAAATATTGCATAGCTGGAAATGATGTGGAAATCAATTCCTAAGTAGGTTGTAAAACTTGTAAAGTTATCACACTCTCTTGAAGAGTCTACTTCTCACCAATAGAACATCTAACAAGGCAGAGTTTTTTTTGTTGTTAATTTGGAGAATTTTGGATATAGTATTGTTTACTGTTCTGAACCAAGTTCTAAAAATATATATTTTTGTAGGGTGTGTATAAGATTTATTTCAGGTGTTTTCAAAAGGGATGAATTCTTACTTTTTATTGTTATTTATTAATTGCCAGTGTGATTCTTAACAGTTGTTGTCAGATAAAGGGAGGAAATGGGACCTGTTAAAATGACATTTGCTGTGCACATAGAGAAACATTTGAGGGAGGGTAGGAGCAAAAGATTACCTTTGATTGGGTATTACAGTTAAATAAAATGTGATTTTCCCTTGTATTATTTATTTAGTCATTCCATAGTTGGAAAACAAGCCATTTTTCAAGTTGGTTCTGTAGATTTAATTTGATTTGAGTAATGATCTGTGGAAGAGGCCCATACACATATTGAGTATGCATTTCTTCTTTTTGATGTAGGTTTTAATTTTACCATATATGGCTAATATTTGTGGGATAACATAGTTTGCTTAAAAGTTAAATATCATGAGTAAATAATGATTCTTGTTTCTTTTTTGATAGTGGTTTCCTTTACAGTAACTTTATTGCTTTGTCATTAGAAGTGCCTCATATTATGCACAAAAATTCATAGTGGGAATGGAATGATTAACCCTTTGATGACGGTGTGTCACACCCGTATGACACGGCTAAATGCCCGATGACGGGGCGATGCACCAGTGTGACGTTCCCGATTGCATAGGCCTGGTGTAGGGGGTTTCCACTTATCGCTGGGCCCGTCGGGATAGAGTTAAACACAAGCTAATGTCACCTTATTGAGGAATAACTTGATTCAGGGAAAATTAAGAATTTCAGATTGAACAGTGAAAAGAAATATAATTTATATAGTGTCAGTGACCTTTATTATCCAGTTTGTTATTTATTTGTTTACATTTCAATATCCTTTGCAGATGAAGTTCAACCAGTGGCAAAATCCTCTAATGCAATGCAAGATGATTTCGGTGCAGATGATTTTTTGGACGATGACTTTTTTGAAGATGACGTTCTTACATTTATAGAGGAAGTCGAATGTAAGTTCATGGATGTTGACAATATTTAGTGTATCTAAAAATCTAATGCATTTGAATGTTTTTTTTCCTCCACCTTTCACTCTCACTCACTCTCTTGTCTCTCAGTCTCTCTTTCTTTCAGTTTCTATCATACAAGGAAATTATCCAGATTGGCTTTTACCTACACAAACAATAGGCTGTATAATGGGAGACAGAACAAGATGCAATAACTGTATAACAAAAGATCAAATACAAAAACAGGGGCAAGAAATATGCAGATCCATGGACCAGTTATTTGGAACCATCTAAACCAACATTTTAGAAATATTTCCAAACATTTAAAATG
>BOPN01001657.1:105000-120000 GCA_017312705.2 Penaeus japonicus
CAAAAAAGTCTGTAAGATGGAATATATAAGCCCCATTATAGAATACCATACAAATCAATGTGAGTGAAAGACCAGGATGTCTCTCTCTTCCCTTGTTTTGAAATAAAACCCATATAGAGTGCGGCACAGGTGGCACTAGTGCTGTCCTGGGGCCTAAGCAAACAACTGGTTAATGTACAAATGTTCTTTCCTTCAAATGTCATTATGAACAGAGTCGCAAGAGAATTTGTTTTTAGAAATGTTTTGAACATATACAGGAAGTTTAGGAATAAATTAAACCACTATATTTAACTGCTGTTTATTAAAGTATAAAAGAATATATGTTTAAATAATAGTACATAATCTATTATTGCTACAAGACAAGTACTTCATACTGACCCTTACTCTGAAAATAGCACTGATACAAAGAATCTGCCCAATACCCATTCCTTAAAAAATCCATATTTTTGGTTATAAAATCTCGAAAATATCTAATTTTAGGTGCTATTTGTTGAACATGTAAAGGCACTTGAGAGCAGTTAAGACTAACATTCAGGCATTTAGCATGTCTAACTATCTGCAAGAAAGGACTTATACCATGTTATGGATTTTATGCTCCAGTTCATTAATTATACAACCTTCATACCAGTGCATAATTATATATGCACAATTTATGTTTATTAGATTTGTTTTACACACCTGAAAATTATACAAAACCTACATTACAGCAGTGTCTATGTATAATTCTGTATGCATTTATGTATATAAAGACTATCTTACAGATGTGAAATAGGATATATCAAAATAATTTCTTGGAATAAAAAATAAAGAAAACATCAAACTTTTGACTGGAACAACCAAAACTGACATTGCTTATATTCATATTTTTAACCAAACAGCTTAATCCGTTCAGTGTTCGAGTCACGTACACATTGAAAAATTAACATAAATTTTAGTTCAATATTAACAGGTTTGTTGTATTTTATGATTTTAATCCTTCAACATTTTCACCTATACAAGACCTGGAGAGGAGTGTCAAAAGTTTAATAGAAGACAGTAATTCATATATTTATACCAAGATAGTAGCAATCAACAATTGACTGCAAATGGAGTATTTCTGACTGAAACACTGAACTGTTGGATGAAAACAGTGCTAAACTGAAAATTCAGCACATTGCCTTCATGCAAATGCTCTTTATCATAATGCATTCATTTGATTAAAAATATGCAATAAGAAATATACATTTCAATAATCTCATACTGAATGAGTTAACACATCCTGCAAACACTTTACCCCAAAATCCGAAACTTTGGTTGCATACAACCTGGCAATCTTAACCTTTATCACTTCAATCAACCAATACACTCTACTCTTCTTACAAATAATTTGTTGTAAAGGCACTTCATTATATTGTGCATGAAAATCTTTTTTATCAAAATGAACTGGAGGGTCACTGCATGAAGGCACCTTTGAACAGGTAAGGATCTTAACTGCCATTAATAGGCACTTGCTCACAACAAGAAATTTTGTCCCTCCACTTCACTGAACAACATAGAAACTGACCATATATGGATGTATCAAACTTAATGCAAATTAGTAATCATCTACAAGTGGTAAGAAAAAAAAACTAAGTGGGTGAGTATGTAAACTGAAATCCTAACTTTTTGCTTACAGTAAAAAAAAAAATCCTCAAACTACTGTATGGTATATTAAACAGATTTTGAAACAAAAAGGGAAAAGAAAAAAAGATGTCAAAATTCTATAACTACTACCTGAAAACAAATGGCATAATTTTACCTACAGCAGGTCAGGTACCACATAGCTTTAAAAATAGAGGGGGTGGATTTAATCTACATAAAAAAGAGATGCAGACTGTATATCAATGCTTATCTGAACTACAAATATTAACTCTTAAAAGCAATTTTTAAAGCAGTTAGTCATCCCTAGATCATTGATGACATGCAGCCCTTGCCAATAATGCCCTTTACAAAGAATACAAAACAAAGTTGATGATTTTCATTAACAGTTTTTATATACACTATCATTACAAAAATTTGAACAACCAAATAACAAGATGTAATAACATTCTCTTATCAAATCTAACAAGCACTTGTTATGTGATTCTCTGAAGGATCCTTATCTTACAAAAATTGACAGGAAGCTCTCATGCCCCTGGCTCTATTACCCCATTATAGGATATTGGTCCCAGGGTAATTATGGTATCAAAAATATGTGTCATATACTGTTGGAATTCCACTACATCAAATATATAAATCACAAATAATGTACCTAATGCATATTTAAAAAATGCTTGCACATCATGTTTTACAATAAAAAAGCACATGTAATGTTTTACAACAAAAATTTTGTGAGAAAAAAAAAATCTAAGACATCATTGGGCATTTAATTATTTGAAAAAGATAGACTGACAAGGAAAGAAAAAAATGAAGAGAAGCAAAGCACAAGAAGAAAAAGGACTGTGATGCTAACAAGTTTACTATGCTAATTCTCTTTGGGAAATAAATTTAGGAAAGTAAAATGTAAACACTTAAACCTGAAAAGCAGATGCAATAACCTCCCTAAATGGGCTTAAATCTAGTAGAGAGACTATGTGACAGCTGCATATGACAAAGTCACTAGAATCCTGGCTTGATTTAGTGAACTCTTACTAAACTTAATCATACAGTAGCAAATTACTTCTATTGAATTTCTAGAGCATGCTGCCTCATCACAAACTATATTCCCTTAAGGCCACTATTATCACTGTATAATATCAAATCAAATCTTATACACTATATAAGATCTATTTTGCAGGTTACTTTTCTATCAAATCCTTAGGCTTAGACCATGCAAGAGTTCTTGAAAAGACTGCTGCATGGTATTTGTTTTGTCTGATTTCACTTTTAAAGTGCAATAATACAAGATCTTAAAAATCCTGCTGATATATTATGCAATCTTATAGGTGTTGTTACAATAATCTAAAATTTCCATTGATCAGATCAGATACTGCACCTGCTTTCATCACATCTTTTAACCAATGAATAGCGATACCATCATATGATGTGAGACACAGTACAATGTTACCATACTCTTCTCACCAGGCCTTAACAAATCTGATATAATCCTCTTCGGATAGTTGCAGAGCAGAAAAGTTATTATATATAATAAGGCACAGGGCCCTGTTTTATCTACTTACACAGCATGTAAATATAGAGAGATATACAGACACATACAAACCTTATTGGCTCATATAAAAATATAAAGTATAGTTAAAGCATATATCATAAGCAGTATGATAAATATTTGTCTAAAGATTATACTTAGTCTTGGTAAACAAAACTAAAATTAGTAACTTAAGTACTATTGCAATGACTATGGTAACAGAATTTATAGGCTGGTGTTAATTATAGTGAAACTTATAAATAAAAAAGAAATGGCATTCAGATTTGTACAGCAGCAGGCAGGAGAGTAGATGAAGACATTGTTGTAATACTATTTATCCCATGAATAGATGACACCTGTTCAGGTGAAGCCTGAGGCACATCTACAATTTTACTTGCCTGTGTGGATGTTCTGTGATCTGTTGAGCTTGAAAGCTCACATTCACCCTGATTTTCTGAATGCTGATTTAAGAAATTATCCATCAATTCACCACCTGTCTCCACCAAAGGAGAGTCCCCATGCCTAACTTCTTCTACTTTAACTCTTGAAGTATTTGAGACGCTTGATGGAGAGAGTTTGGTCCTCCTTGGTACCTGAATTTGTGATTTGGAATTGTATTCACCACCTGGTAATTGTTGTTGATCAAAGCTATCACTTTCAATTATTCCAGTAACAGTAACATCTACAGGCGTTCCTGTGTCCATGCTTTCAATAATCTCAACATTTTCCAGCAAAACATCATCACCAACTGTAACAAGATGATTAACTGAATGACCTCCAAAGACCTGATCTTTTGGGTTTGCATTAAGAGTATGCGTAACCTCTTGACAATTGGTCCCTGTTGTGAGTAGGCCTTGTGATTTCCCTGCAAGATTCTGAGTTGGCAAAATTTGGTGACCCTGTGACCTGAGGTGGTGTTCACTTGAGCTTGAAGATACTGGTCCTGCTGCTAAAACAACTGGCTGTGGAGAGCAGTTAAGTGGCATCTGGTTATGTTCTCCACAACTAACACTAACTATACTACCATTCTTTACAATGTGGTTGTTGACTACAACATTGTTCACAACCTGCTTATTAATAACCACTCTATCACTGGCATCATGAGTACTCTGGTTATTAGGTTTGGACAGAATATGGGAAGGAACAGTAGAGGAACCTGAAGTGCTGGAGGACTTCACATGCTCTCTATTTCCTGCTTGCATCACTAATTTACCTGGTGCTTTGGACATACAAACAGCTGGAGGTGGATTGGTAACAGTGCTAGACATGACAGTAACTTTTGCATTATCTCTATTTACAGGGGCTTTTGTCATCACATTACCACTAGAACTGGCAGGGGCTTCCATGCCTGAATTCTGGTTACTTCTGTTAACGAGTGATGCACTTCCACGATACACTTTTGCCAGCCTTCCGTCTTGGCCCTGAATGTATTCCACTAGGTACACCCAACGGCCACTGGGGTTGGTTTGGGGATTTGGTTTATTTGTGCCAGAAGCTGGGCCACCTGCTGAAAATACATTTGCATTAGGTTCTAAAATACTGTAGCTTGGTCGACCATAGCATTTCAATGGTTTCTTAACAGTAAACCAATCTGGTTTACCTCCCTGTGTACCACCATTGCTCTGATTACCAGTTGTTGGAATACTATCCCCAGTATTTTCTTCTCCAGCACATATAGTAATTACTTCTTCTGGTAAAACATTATCACTTGTAAAATCAGTGCACTCCTCTGATGCCTGATTCATGACCTGCTCTGGTACTTGGGCAATTATCTGGCTATTTTCAAAGGTTGTCACCTCACTTTCATTTTCAGGAATGGTTTCGGTTACAACATTTTCAGTTGCTTTCTCCAGATCTTTTAAGTCAATATTTATAGTGTTCCAAGATGACCTTATATTTACTTTTGGTAAAGTGTTATGTTCTGGAGGTGGCTGGAAGACATATGTTCGTAAATCATCCATATTTACTTCCTCTGTCACAACTTCTTCTTCTACTCTCTCCTCTTCTAAAAAACTGGCTTCACTTGTCTGTATCTCTACCTTCATCTCAGCAGACTGATCTGGAACTTTTGCCTTATCAACATTGGTTTTCCCCTTACTTTTACTTACACTAATTTTTTTGGGTCTGATGAACAGTCCCGTTTTGCCATTGGCAATTTGTTGTACTCCAACAGTTGACACTATACCTGAAGTAGATATATTTACTCCATTTCCTTTAGGAACTTCCTTCCTTTTGTGTGTGTTTTCTAACTGAGATGCTTCATCCTCCTCTTCCTCCTCCTCCTCATCATCATCATCTTCCTCCTCTTCCTCTTCTTCGCGTTCTCCCTCTTCAAAATCTGTCCATATTTGCTCCTCTTCCATCTGTGCAGCTGCCTCTGGGCTAATAATTTGAAGTGGCTGTCTTGGTCTGCGAGGTTTGCGCCCCTGAGTCTTCTTCATGCGGTCTGCTTCCTCCTGGGATAGGATAATGATAGCTCCTTGGGTAGTCAAGAGCTTGCCATGTCGTGTCCTCAGGTGTCGTTTGTAAGTGTTACGCGTTTTAAATCTGAGATAAAGTTATACATAAATTACATTTTGTTTATGTTGTATAATTATAATTAAACAAATATATATATACACCTCACAAATAATCAAAATACCTAAACTAAAATTATTGTAACAAATATACCAAATGAAAACTAATAAAGTTTCTGAAAATGTTGCCCTGCTAGCCAAAACCTTTCAATGTTGTTTACTACTTTCTCTATACAACTGCTATAGGAATTAAAACCTTAACTTTGCCATAAATATTTTGAACTTGGGTTTCCCCTACTACTGCTAAACTATTCTGCAATAAATGGCATGATGTACTAAACCTGGAATAAAAGTAAAGTGATCTTTTCATTACCTCATCAAGCAGTCAGAACATTCATAGGGTGATTCTCCTGTGTGACGCCTACGATGCTCCTTAAAGTGTGAGGGATGGCGGAATTTGCGCCCACAATCTACACAAGTGAACCTCGTCTGGTTTGTGTGAATTAGCATGTGGTAATTGAGGGAATGCTGCCTTGTGAACACTGCTTCACAGATTCGGCATTCATAAGGTCTGATACCTGCAAAATAATAAACACATGACTTAACTGTTTTTACTATAAATAATATAAAAAATATCAAATTTAAATAACTGTAAGATAATGAATGAAGCATTGACAGACTAGAAACAAAAGTGCGTTTACCTGCATGACTACGATAGTGTGATAACAGGGTGGATGGAGCGGTGAAGAGACGTGGTGGGTGACAAATTTTACATTCGAGTGTGTCTAATGCCATCACTGGCAATGACCTGATCTCTGTAATTAGCTTCAAGGCCATCTCCTTTTCAACCTATGGATATAATATGTAAATTAATATTTACACTTGCTGTGGGTTTCATCTTTTAACTACAAAATCACCAAATATGGGTTACGATAATGCAGTATAAATATTATTGTACACAAAAGGCTAAAGGCTAAATTTGATTAAAAAATCACTTAAGAATGAACTAACTCCAGGAAAGACATAGCAAAAGGTACCATGAGCAAAAGATTTTATGAACAAAATACTAGGAGACACAGCTGCTGAATAATACATGCATAAAGAAAAGGTTAAGCAAGAAATATATTCAATCATAAACATATACTGTGAGATGGGGAGGGAACAAGAGAAAAGGAAAGAACAGGTTCTCTTCAATAAACTGATACTGCATCAAAATCAATAATAATCATCCCACTACAACGAAATGCTTACCTTACTCTGACCGATGAATTTTGCACGACCTTTGGGCTTTTTGCGCACTTTATATTCATCCCTTTCAATGATCCTTGACACAGTCTGGATATTTGATGGTGGATTATTGTGATCATACACAACTGGCAAATCTGCTATACAAGAATATTGATAGTAGTTAGTAATGTCTAAAATAAAAATGTATATGTTTTAATAATGTATGTGTATATAAAAACAATTTAAAACCATACACTATTCGAAATACTAAATAAGATATATCTTTATATGACAATAACAACAACAATAAGACAAAGTTTTAAAGTGATAAAACTCTAAACCAGCATACATACCAGAGCGCATAACTTTATATTGTTGGTCAGGTGTAAACTCCACCTCACAACCGACCACTGGTAATGGTGTTGATGAACTCCCAGAATCCTGAGCCATCTATAATTTAAAAGAAAAATCACTTTTATTGCCAAAAGGCTAGAAAGGCTGTTATCAAACAATGATAGACAATCAGCCTAAGAAAAATAAATACCATTAAACAATTAAAACCAATAAAGTAAATATACCTGTGCACATACTTCTAAAAGAGTATGACAAACTTTCAAAGCTTCAAAACTATACATCTATGAATGTCACATTTTGCTTAACTTACATAACCCTCCATTATCTAACATCTTTTAGAAAGAATTCTACATCAAGATTAATAAACCAACAATATCACTTTTCTCTTTATTTTTTCATTCTAGTAAAGTACTGACATGAATACTTACAATGCCTCCCTGTAATTCTTGATTCATGTGTTCATGTAACAGGGTTGAATGATCTTCATGAGAAGGAATTTCTTTACCGGACATGCTAATCCCTGCACTTTCTTCCACGATGCCTGACACCTGGCAATAATTCAAGATATATAACCAATTTTTCATTCTAAATTCATTTGATCTACTATTACTAAGAAAATGGACCAACAGATGACACTTGTACACACTGTATAGATCAATATGTATGCAAACATAACTATAAAATGAAAGACAAGGATAAAACACACTACATAAAGCATCAATCAAGGCCTAATTCAGTTAGCTTGCATTATGAAAGTAGTGATGATTTATAACTTTCAAACTGGGGGGGGGGGAAAAAAACGCTGAAAGCTGCAAAATACCTGAGGCAACTGCTGGTGATTCCCTTGCTGTGACTCTTCAGAACTGTAGTGCTCATTTGGGGTGAATGTTCTGCAGGTTGTGGGTTCTGCCTTTTGTGATGGATTAGCCTTCAGGTATCCATGGTCATGAGACACAGCCTGCTGCATTGGTGGGCTGTCTTCTTCCAACTCAGTCTGATAAAATAAAAATAAAAATATAAATTCATATATAGTATATAAAACACATTTCTTTTATCTACCTGAGTAATATATCAACATCTAATACACACAATTCCACTCACTTCCAGACTCTGTCACCTATGTACACACATGTTTAACATCTAGGACAAATTGACTTTAACCCAAGGAATGCAAGTTACATTTTACCTTTTTCTATTGTTACTAAACATTTAATATAAATCTGTTCCTTTTGATATCAATTTCCCTAATAAATAATCTGACAACCATGGACTTTAAATGGCACTAACCACAAACTTTCACCATCACTTGAATGATATTGTGTTATGAATTATATATAGACTAGCAAATTATATTGTCATTATAAGGTTATGTCCATTTTTACAAATACCATATAAATCATGACTGAGTATGGACAAAGCTTATGTAAACTTCTGACAAAACTTTTTTTTTCTGGGACTTTCCTAAACCTCCTCAATGTAGAGTATAGCTTCCCTATTCAGTCTCCTTCCCCAAAGGATACATATTCCCAAAACAATCAGGAAAGCATTAGCTGATTGCTTAATAGTGATGTATATAGATTTACACCAGTAAAAAGAATTGTAGTAGTGTGTATTAACCCTCTCTGGACGGGTGGTACAGTACTGTACCGCTCATTCAAAAGCCCAGTGGCCGGGCGGCACAGTATTGTGCCAGCCATTTAATTGATTTAGGCCTAAGAATTCGAAAGCCCTGGCATTGTGACATTCAAGGCTAGAATGCCCCCGTCATGAGTGGGTTAACAGAAATATACATGAGAGAACAGATGCCTCCAATACCTTTACTTCCTCTTTCATATCAGCACTGTTGTTATTATTGTTGTTATTCAGATCATCACTTGGAAGGGGACCTTCTGAAACTATTGCCTTCATCTTCTTTGTTCTTGTCCGGCTGTCACGTGAGGTCTCAAGTTTTCTCTTTGGCTTTGTCTCATTTCTTGGAATCTCCAGCAATGACTTGTTCTCCTTTTTAATGTTATCTGCTTGAAGGAATGATGTAGCCACCTCAGTTTTCTTAAATTCTTTACTTATAACTCCAATTTTTCGCTTGCTATCATTCTCCTTTTCTGGGGTGATGTGGACAGTCTTCCGAGATCTGCTATTTTCTCCACCTCTAGTTGGTGTTTTAGGATTTGCAGAAGGTTTGGAAGTGCGACTGTTCACCGAAGCTCCGCGACGTTTGGTAGCTGAACTTTCCTGTTCACATAGTCTTCTTTTGCGGGCTGGAACAGACTCCAGAATATAATTCTGACGACTCTGTTCATCTGTAAATCAAGGGAATGTTTTAACTTCTATTGCAAACCACCTGTTGATATACACGAGAAAGGAATAAAATATAAACTTTACTTCAATCAATACATAAAAATTATAATTTAAAAAATAATAAAGAATTAATTGAAAAATGACAAATTTATCTGGATTAACTAATTCATAAGCACTAAAAGCAAATGCAGAATCAATAGCTCAAGAAATGGATAACTCTTCATATCATAATGATAAATGAGAAAGGCAGACATTTACAATATACTCCATAGAAGAAATAATAGTAGGAGGAAAAATTCCCTTTCATTCCTTCCAGAAATAAGTACAAGTTAACTTACTAGTATGCACTTCTAGCAGACTTTTTAGGTGACTTAAGAGATGAGCTTTCATCCCGGCACGAGCCTTGTGTTCACTACCAAAGCTCTGGAAGAACTGGGAACATGCTGCAGGGAGCATTCTACATGTGTATGTAAACCTTCGCCACATTTCATTGGACTCAAATTCAGAAAAGAGTTTAACAAGAAGGTTATCTGTCATGTTTGAAACTTGCTCTAAGGTGAGAACCTCATATTCACTTGGCTTGCGGTTTCCTGAATTACTGGCCTGAAAAATATAACAAACAATATAAGAAACTATTTCACATAAACATTCTTTTACTAATTACTTAATCAATATCATTTTTGACATTTAGAAAATTACTTACAATACTTATAAGTACATATAACTAATACAAAATCTAATATGAGACAACCATAAATAATAATAATAATAATAATAATAATAATAAAAACATGCTTAAGAACTTGACCTTAAAATGCAAAAGCTTTGACAAAATACAAAACAAAAACTACTCTCTTGAAAATATACTAAATCATACCTTGGTTTTGGCTGCTAAAGCAGTGTCAGTAACAGATGGGTCAGTGTGAAGTGTAACGGATGCTACTTCAGCCAGCATACTGAGCATTGAGAGGGCATCTGGGCCTGAGCAAGTAACTCCCCCCGTACGCACTCCTTTAACTGGAGATCGTGTGCGGGGGGTTGACACCGGGGAACCTTCAGGACGAGGAGCCATGTTTCTGTCTCCTGGAAGGGAAAAGGTGATACTGTTCATGTGGCACAGTAACATGTGATGGCATTCAAAATACTATGCAGCTCTAATAATGTGCGAGTTAAAAATTGATATAACAATAAAGGAGACATATATATATATATATATATATAGAGAGAGAGAGAGCGATAGAGAGATAGAGAAAGAGAGAGAGCGATAGAGAGAGAGCGATAGAGAAAGAGAGATAGAGAAAGAGTGAGAGATAGAGAAAGAGAGAGAGATAGAGAAAGAGAGAGAGAGAGAGAGAGAGAGAAAGAAAGAAGGAAAGAAAGAGAGAAAGGGGAAGAGAAATCCATGAATGGGGCACAAGTCAAGCGTCAACGTTGGGACGACAGATTGCAAGAGGTATGTTTTGAACCGCGCAAATTGTTCCATTGTTGATCCGTGGTGCGTGTGATGCGGAAAAGGCAAAGTGTGTGCCGTCGGAATGTCCCGATGGCGTTACCAGGGAAGGGCCAGTTGCGTTAGAAGGATCGAGTGCGTTACATTGGAATGGCCAAGTGTGGGACATTGGAATGGCCAAGGGCGTTACATTGGAATGGCGAGAGAGAGAGAGAAAGGAAGAGAGAGAAAGAGAGAGAAAGAGAGAGAAGAGGAGAAAGAAAGGAAGAGAAAGAGAAAGGAAGAGAAGAGAAAGGAGAGAGAGAGAGAGAGAGAGAGAGAGAGAGAGAGAGAGAGAGAGAGAGAGAGAGAGAGAGAGAGAGAGAGAGAGAAAGAGAGAGAGAGAGAGAGAGAGAGAGAGAGAGAGAGAGAGAGAGAGAGAGAGAGAGAGAGAGAGAGAGAGAGAGAGAGAGAAAGAGAGAGAGAGAGAGAAAGAAAGAGAGAGAGAGAGAGAGAGAGAGAGAAAGAGAGAGAGAGAGAGAGAGAAAGAGAGAGAGAGAGAGAAGGAAGAGAGAGAGAGAGAGAGAGAGAGAGAGGAAGAGAGAGAGAGAGAGAGAGAGAGAGAGAGAGAGAGAGAGAGAGAGAGAGAGAGAGAGAGAGAGAGAGAGAGAGAGAGAGAGAGAGAGAGAGAGAGAGAGAGAGACACACACACACACACACACACACACACGTACATGGTCGCTCACTCTCACTCAGGCGGGTTAATTCGCTGTCCCGACTTCGCTGTTCTCGTACGCGCTGCCCACAAACTGAGTGTCATTCTCTTGTCTCTTTGCAAGCTCATAAGAGAGAGAGAGAGAGAGAGAGAGAGAGAGAGAGAGAGAGAGAGAGAGAGAGAGAGAGAGAGAGAGAGAAAGAAAGAGAGAGAGAGAAAGAAAGAGAGAGAGAGAAAGAAGGAGAGAGAGAGAAAGAAGGAGAGAGAGAGAAAGAAGGAGAGAGAGAGAAAGAAGGAGAGAGAGAGAAAGGAAGAGAGAGAGAGAAAGGAAGAGAGAGAGAGAAAGGAAGAGAGAGAGAGAAAGGAAGAGAGAGAGAGAAAGGAAGAGAGAAAGAAAGAGAGAAAGAAAGGGAGAGAAAGAAAGAGAAAGAAAGGGAAAGAAAGAGAAAGATAGAGAAAGGAAGAGAGGGAGAACAGAATTGATCCTGTATATATAGCACAACTTATTTTTGAACGTGAAATTTGGTAAAGTTGCACAAAAATGCAAAAGCAAAAGGTGAATTATAAAGTGTGCAGAGGGGGTTGCAGAAATGCATGCTCAATATTTGTAATTTTTTTCAACAATTATAGAGCCATTAGCATATCAAAATAGCTACCAAATAATCAAAACCCATAATATAGTAATAAATGATATATTACCAACTTTTAGGTAATTTTTTTTATAATGGAATCTCGCACTTCAATGTCATTAACACATATGATTACAATGTGCAACAGCTTGGATACAACCTATCTAATCTTCATATAAGGAAAAATTAAGAAATCAAAGAAAAACAGCTAGACAAGTAACTTTGGAGACATCTAAAAAGTATAGAATATATCAGTAAAAATATCTTATCAGATAACCTGGACTCATATCAAATCAATGTTAATAATAACTTGGTATATTTAAATTTCTTTTACAAAAACAAACAAGTTTAGACTCAACAACCTTACATAAACCTCTATAACAAATTCTAGATATGTTTGTATCAATTAATATATTCTATTCTAAAGATTCAATATACTGGGACATAGCTAATATCTTTACTTTGTTGAGCTACTCCCAATATGTAAAAACAAAATAACACTATTGTGATCTTTATCTGTACAATGATTTGTAACACAGAAATCAACCAATAATTTCTTACTATCTAAAACCTGTGTCCACAAAAAACATTCTGAGATTGTAAGATAGTATTTTGTCTTACCCAAGTCTACAAAACTCCACAGCTCTATCAATCCTGCACTCTATACAATACATACTTATTCCCTCTTTCAACTTTCCTCATAATCCACAATAAGGATCTGTTTTCAACTTGTAAATAGTTATGAAGTAAGAAAGAAGAAAAAAATCTCCTATATTGAAAATCACATGAAAAAAATACTTTAAAAAATTAAATGTAAAAGGTGAAATGAATTTGAGACACGCATGCCGCTTAACCATTTAAAGTCACTCCGATAACTTTGAAGTAAGAAAAAAAAAAAATCATTCGACCTAACTGACTATGCACCTTCTTTATCACTTATTTCTTACATTATTATGATGTATTTTTCAAGTTTAAAGAAAAAAAAGAAGAGCATGCTTCATCGTTTCATCTATATCACTAATCCTTGAATGATGCAAAATATTACAATATGTGAATTGGCGACTTGGATAAATATTTTACACTAATAACTGGATAATATGATCTAATGTGCTAAGACACCCATGCATCTGCCACTGGCCTTTACTGCTCTCACAAAGGTTAATAAACTCCTACAAAATATATTTCAACATGATAAAACTTGCAACCCTCTCTGATAATATATTGTCAAATTAAGAACCAATTCAGTCTAGTTCACCAAAATATTAAGAGGATAGGCCTTCCATCTGATATTACATCATGTTTCAAGAAAACAGACCAATATAATTACAAAGAAAAGCCTCGTTTTGAAATCCACCCTGGGTTTGTAAGGTTTACCCTCTATAAATCACACAAAACCAGGTAAAACTGAAATAAGTTTACTGAACAGAGATTTTACAATATACTTTTAATTATCAATAAGTCCTTTCACTAGCTGATGAGCACCTTCAACTTGAAAAAGTTAAGGTAGTACCATGGACAGGTAGACACAAGTGATGCATAATCAAAGCCACATCTACCTACAGTCTAATTGTACAGCTGCACATTAATGGGTACAATCCTCTTCATTTAGATTCACCCATTGGGCTTTCCACCCAAGAATGATTTATCTCGCAAAAACGGAAAAGAAAAAACCATCCCACATCCTGCCACAACGTGTAGCCCTCAACCCAATTCCACCATGTGTTTCAAAACAACCAAAATAACCCTGGTTCACTCTCCTCGCCCCGCTGATCTAAAACACGAATAATACCTCATCCAAACCGAGACCACTTCACGTTACTCACCCAGCCTGGGTATGGCCAGAGTACCAAGGGAGAACACCCAGACGCGCCCAAAAAACGTGGAAAATGCGGACCTGACTCACGCCACGCAACGCGCCAAATCCTCGAGTGAAGGAGTCAAGGGACGTAACCATCCCGCCTCGCCCTCCTCTCGCCTCTAACTCCTCCAATGCCTCCACTCACTCGCCCAACCAATGCCTCCACTCGACTCACGGCTCGCCATTCGCCTCTCTGGCTGGGCGTGGGGCTCGTCCACAGAGGAAGGCCACTGGAAATGTGTGGGGAAACTTTATCGTCTGCTACCCAGGAAAGTGTCACGATCTTGTGTTTACGCCTCGCTCTCAACAGGTCCTCCTTCTTCACGCTCGTTTCTCGTGGATTTACACCTCCTGGGGCCAAGCTATGCTCGTCTGTCACTCACACAGATGACGGCCATCCTTACCTGCGTATCGAATGCAGACTAAACCGCCGCCTTTTCTCGGGAGAGGCCAGTGATCGCGAGGCGTTTCGAGCGCAGGACGGGTTCGCGCGCCCTGTACAAAGCAGACGCCATTGTGGCTCCCGCAGCAGCCGACGCCAACTTGACAGGTTGTCAAACTTTCTACTGCTCTCCTCGTGCCTTTTCCAACCCTGAATTCTCGCACTCACCATGTGTTCGTGAACCTGGGATACTCAAAGTGGCACTGACAGCCCTTACCTTTCCGTTTTTCGTCCACTTCATTGGTTTTCCGACGGGTTTTCATTCTGTGAATCACTTTGACACTTGTCGACTGCTGAGCGAAGGTGGCGCCTCGTGTGGGCAACTCGGCCGCCGCCGCTGCCACGTCTCCTCTACTTTGACAGACGACACAAAGAATACGGCTATTTAAT
>BOPN01001657.1:137500-150000 GCA_017312705.2 Penaeus japonicus
GATAGATAGATAGATAGATAGATAGATAGAGAGAGAGAGAGAGAGAGAGAGAGAGAGAGAGAGAGAGCAAGAAAAGAGACCAGCCTTCCTGGAATCTTATTCTACAGGAAAATCATGCATTACTGTCCATAGGTAAACGAAATCGGTCATGCATACCACTAACCCGTCCACTTCTTTGTGGAATGCATCTGCTGTTGGGCGTACTGGTGCTGAGAGTACTGATAATGGGATGGGATGTGGTGCTGGGCTTGGTGGTAGGCGAGGTGGTGAGGCTGGCGGGGGTAGTGGGCGTTCTGGGCGGCTGGGATGAGGACGGGCGGCGGGTGGACGCCGGTGGAGTGGGCGCCGGGATGGGAGACGCGACTACCCGCCGTCGGATGAACAGGTGCGTGGTGGTTGTAAGTTTGATAGGGCGGGACCGCAGCTAGGTGTGGGTGGCCGGAGTGCCGGATCGGGGGCGGGTGGGCGGCGCCAGGGGGGTACGGGGCGCTTCGGGACGACAATAGGGCCATTGATGCGTGGCCACCGTGAGAGGGTATGCGTTCTCGGGAGGCGAAGTGCGGGTCGCTCGACGGGGCAGAATGAGGGCCAGGAGGACGATGGGCCGAGGCGACAGAATGAGGGGCTGAAGGATGGTGGGCCGAGGAGACAGAATGAGGGTCTGGAGGACGATGGGCCGAGGAGACAGAATGAGGGACTGACGGGTGATGGGCCGAAGAGACAGAATGAGGGTCTGGAGGACGATGGGCCGAGGAGACAGAATGAGGGACTGGAGGATGGTGGGCCGAAGAGACAGAATGAGGGACTTGGGGAGCAGAATGAGAGACTGAGGGGTTAGAACGATGGGCTGGGGGAACAGATAGAGAGACTGAAGGAACAGAATGAGAGGCCGAGGGGACCGAAGGGATATGATGAGAGATTGAAGGGGCAGAATGAGGAACTGAAGGAATAGAGTGAGGGACTGAAGAGACAGGGTGAGGGACTGATGAGGCAGAATGAGGGACAGAATAGACAGAATGAGGGACTGAAGGGACAGAGTGAGGGGCTGAAGAAGCAGAATGAGAGACTGAAGAGACAGAGTGAGGGACTGAAGGGGTAGAATGAGGGACAGAATGAGGGACTGCAGAGACAGAGTGAGGGACTGGAGGGGTAGAATGAGGGACAGAATGGACAGAGTGAGGGGCTGAAGAGGCAGAATGAGGGACTGAAGTGATAGAGTGAGGGACCGGAGAAATAGTGTGAGGGACTGAAGGGGCAGAATGAGGAACAGAGGAGACAGGCTCAGGAAGGGCGGTGCGAGAAGCTGGTTGTCGAAATTTGGCGTCAGGATGACCTGGCGAGGGCGTCGCAGGGGCTCCGCCTTGATGATGGGTGTGCTGAACCGGCGCGTGGATGGCAGACGAGTGTAAGACCTGCGTTGAGCTGGGAAGCGTATGTGGAATTGTTGTATACGTAGTCAATGCCTGTGCAACGTTTGCTTGGGTATAATGTGCTGATGGTGCATTAGAATTTGCAGGCGGAGCTGTTGTGTAAGTTGAAGATACGTTTATAACCCTCGCTTCGCTGGAATTTACGTGTGCAATATTTGTCAGGGTGGTAGATGCACGCCGAACTGTTGTGTCTGCATTAAGAGTATATGGATTTGCTGGGGAATTGGTAGGAACTTGTGCGGCTGTTGTGTAGACTGGGTATGTATGCTGAGTTATTGTGCGAGGAGTAGATACATGCTGAGTTTTCGTATCGGCGGTAATTGCATGCGAAAACACCGCATGGGTTGTAGGATGCTGTGGACTAGTCTGGGTAGTAGAGGTATGTGGCAATCCAGAACTGGCATTATATGCATGGGATGTAGGTGCACCCAACGGCGAAGTGATTGGAGGTGGAGTCTGAGGGACTGAGCTTTGGGAAACGGGAGAACATTGCCCAGTATTTTGAGGTATTTCTTCCTGTGGTTTCCGAGTTTCTGCTGCGACTGTGCATGGCGTTGAGGTGGGAGGACTAGTGCTGTGTGGCACCGATGTGAGGGAAGTGGGAATAGGAAGGGAGGAGGGAGGATGAGAATGGACAGCGGGTAAAGTCTTTGGGCCATGGTGAGTGTCACTAGTAGGAGTGAAGACGTCGTCATCCAGAGCGTCGTCTTGTATGACTGAGGCGGTGCTGGGCGATCGCTCGCTGCCGTTGATCCCTTCGTCACCTAATGGAGTATACGGCTGTATTAGTTATCAGCCATATATATATACATACATATATATACATACATGTATAAATACACACACACACACACACACACACACACACACACACACACACACACACACACACACACATATATATATATATATATATATATATATATATATATATATATATATATATATATATATATATACATGCATACATACATACATACATACATACATACATACATACATACACATACACATACACATACACATACACATACACATACACATACACATACACATACACATACACACACACACACATACACATATATATATATATATATATATATATATATATATATATATATATATATATATATATATACATATATATATAAACATATATATATATATATATACGTATATATATATACATACATATATATATATATATATATATATATATATATATATATATATATATATATATATATATATATATGTATGTGTGTGTGTGTGGGTAAGCATATATTGCTTAATCCTCCTATAGTTTCAAGAAAAGAAATATCATCACATGTAGAAAACCCTGGCATCACTTACTGCCGGTGGACACTTTGATGAGTTGGTCCAGGATCTGTTCGGGCGTGCAGGAATCCCAGCCCCAGTCCGCTAGGGTACTACCTGGCATGTACCGCTTAACCATCGTCAGAAAGTCTTCTCGAAGTCTTTCTCGCAGACACGGGTGTGCCGATGGCTGGCCGCCGCCTTGCCGCACCAGGTAGGCCAAAACCTGCTGCGGGGAATGGGACGCCTTCGGCAGTGTGGCTTCGGGCACAGATACAAGGTCATCTAGCACGAACCTCAGTCGCTCAATGAACACTTCGTCATTATCTTGATTATCTTTCGTCACTGTATTCGGTTTCCCATTCACCTTCATGTTGTCTGGATTTGTAGAATCCCTATTCAGAGGGTGGTTTGAGACAGACATTTGGGTGGCGGGAGTGGGTGCGGGGAGCGACGCTGGTCTCATGCTTGAAATGAGAGTTGTTGAGGGACCGACTGCTCCGGGAGGAGGCTCCGAAGCCGATCTACCTTGACTCACGTAGCCGGAGCTGTGACGGTTATAAAATTGCCCCAAAACGTGCGGATCACTAGTTGAACCTTCAGATTGGCCTTCCTTCTTTGAAGAAATAGGGTCACCATTTTCTTGGTGTCTTTTTGAAGTACCAAAGCTGTCGAATGGTTCGGTTTTAGTGGTGCTTATTTCCATTACTGCAGCAGACTTTGGCGTACTTTGCATGCAGTGTTCTTGGAACCCTGGCTGTTTGCTGTTCATTTCCGTTGAATCTTCAGATTTTTTTCTCAGTTCAACACCAGTCTGTGTGGGTTCAGCTTTATCTAAATCACACGCTAATCGTTTAACAGACTCATCAGATTTTTCAGGATACACAAAAGCATCTTTAAAGTTATCTCGTTTCACAGCTGAATCTTGATTTGTTGGAGATGATGCTCCTGCTTCTGTGACAGAAAGACTTGGTCGACGCTGGTATTCAACGTTGGACCGAGAAGTTTCTGGAATTTCGTTGTTGTCAGAAGCATTAATTCGAGCATATTTTTCCGCTGGAGCCTCCTGTTCAGATGTCTTGCGATTGACAGGAGTGACCGTGGCAGGGCTTATGGTCGCTGCCGCCGCCTGGTGCTTTTGAGGAGGACCTGGACTGGAAGGAACAGGAATTACTTCACCTCCATTTTTCTTGTCTTTCTCTTGATTGACTGAATGTCTTAGAGGGATGAGTTCAACACATGGTTTAGGTTCCCTCAGTCTTTGTGGTGGTATAAACTCTTTATCTTGACTTTCGGGATATCGTTTCGCAGCCCATGCATTTTCTTGAGGGCTTGCGTAGGGCGAGCGCACCGGCTCTAGCGGCCGTGCTCGGCCTTCCGGTGAATGCTGAGGTGGAGCGTTGGGGGGAGGAGTCGCCTGGTCATGCCACAGACCAGAGTCTCGGTTTATCTCAGCGCGACCATAAGGGTGTTTGTTGTACCTATCGACCACACGAGGAGGTCCATAGTGGTGATTCCCTGGAAAGGCGTGAGGACTGACAGGGGCGTATGGACCATCCTTTGGGGAGTGTGCTGATCCCGGGGGAGAGGTGTACATCTCATACGGGCGTGGGCGCTGCTCGGTGTGGGGCTGCCGCTCTAGTTTGGATTGCGGAGGTCCAGGACGGCTGTTATCTGCAGGCACAAAGGAGGTAGGACCCACCGGCGCCACTATGGCAACCTCGTGATGGTTGATGGGCATTCTGTACCGCACCTCGGGTTGTCCGGGTGCGATGTGTCTTACCTCGGGGACCACACGCTGTGCATGACGGTACTCTGGTGGAGGGAGCCTCGGGTCATGTTGCAGTGCAGGGGAAGAAGGGTGCCGCAGGTCATGATGAATGACAGCGGGCTGCGGCAAACGGGGGTCATGCTGCATGGCTGAAGGGTGGGGGTGGCGCGGATCATGATGCATGGCAGGATGATGTGAGGGAGGGACTCGCTCAGACACCAGTATGGCTCTGGGCACAGGGCCCGGCACGGATCTCGGGTAAGCGACGTACTGGTACCTCGGATGTGGCGGGCCCGGGTGGCAGTGCCGCGGATCTGCATGCACGGGGACCCGGCGAGGGAGAGGGAAATGGGGATCGTGGAAGCGCGGAGGGAACTGATGGTACTGAACGCGAGCTTCTGCTATCGGGTAGGATCCATTGATGGAGGTTGGATGGTGCATACCTGGATGAATTCTTACCTCTGGCTGCCTCAACCGCACGTCAGCAGGCACACCAGTGTAAGGTGGGCGGAGTTCCTGCACGTAGTGGACGGCCTCTGTGTGCGCCTGAGGTGGCAACTGGGAGCCTTGCTGAGGTGGCGGTAGTGGCTCCTCCACCACGCTCTCAGCGAGGTCTGAGTCGATCCCTACGGCGAAACACGCCTTTGCCAATATGTCTTGCGAGTCACTCAACGACTTGGTAGATGGCACTGCTTCATGCACGTCTGCGGCCTCCGTGGCTTCCAACAAGCGCCGCTTCTTGGACACGGGCTCAGTGTCCCTGCGTTCACTGGCAGTGCTTGAAGGGGCTTCCCGCTGTGACTTGGGGACTGCCTGGGGTGACTGAGGGGGAACAGGCGCCTTGGTAGCGGTCTGTGTTGATTGCAGCTCTGTTGCTGGCGGGTGCGCTGACGCTGCCTGAGCGACTGTAGACTGAACTCCAGACTGCCGGTCAGCAGCTGCGGAAGTTGTCGTAGGACTGGTAGGAGTTGTAGTTGTAGCGTCTGCCATCGCATGCACAGACGCATTGGAGTCCGGGGGCTTGGCCAGCAGCTCGTGGGGGTCACGGAGCTTGAGGCGGGATGAGCTCATGCCGTCCACGCTCGCGCTGGGGAAAAACAAAGGAATTAATACTCGGAAGGAACTGAACAGGGAAAACGACTGAGAGGAACAGAGATGCAGAACGTACACAGACACCGACTGTTACAGAAATGAAAAATGTAGACATAAAAACAGTATGTTAAAATATACGTCAAGATAAATTTAGGGCTAGATATTTCATAAAAAAAGCGTGCGCATATATCTAAAATCTCTTTGTGTGTATGTGTGTGCGTGTGTGTGAAAGAGAGAGGGAGAGAGAGAGAGGAGAGAGAGAGAGAGAGAGAGAGAGAGAGAGAGAGAGAGAGAGAGAGAGAGAGAGAGAGAGAGAGAGAGAGAGAGAGAGAGAGAGAGAGAGAGAGAAGGCGAAGGAGAGGGAGAGGGAGAGGGAGAGGGAGAGGGAGAAGGGGAGAGGGAGAGGGGGAGGGAGAGAGGGAGAGGGAGGGGAGGGGGAGAGGGAGAGGGAGAGGGAGAGAGAGAGGGAGAGGGAGAGGGAGAGAGAGAGGGAGAGGGGGAGGGAGAGGGAGAGGGAGAGGGAGAGGGAGAGGGAGAGGGAGAGGGAGAGGGAGAGGGAGAGGGAGAGGGAGAGGGAGAGGGAGAGGGAGAGGGAGGGAAAGGGAGAGAGAGGGAGAGAGAGGGAGAGAGAGAGAGAGAGAGAGAGAGAGAGAGAGAGAGAGAGAGAGAGAGAGAGAGAGATAATGAGAAAGAGAATTAGAGAGAGATAGAGATAGATAGATAGACAGACAGAGAGAGAAACACACACACACATACAAAGGCATTCTGCGCACGCACTTGTCTTGAAATAGTAAAGTATTTTAAAAGATATGCTGAATTATTCCTTTAGATATTGCAAATAACTGCTGCTTTAAATATTTGCTATGATACATCTGCGTTCTTCATGGGAAGGCCAGATAAATATTCGTTGAGTTATGTAAGTCTTATGTCCTTTGTGATCTTGTTACTGCAGTTTATAAAGGTGAAAAATATAAATTAACGATTTTTTAGAACACTTTTGTACATTTGAAACTTCAAATGCGTAATGGATGAGCCTGAAGTCAGCATAGATAGAGGACTTTCTTTGATAAATCTTTGGTAAAAAAGATACTGACTATAATGCTTGCTTTTTAGTTTGTGACTATTCGCCGCAGCACCTCCTCTCTCTCCTTTTCCATATCTCTTCTTCACTTTATTTCCTACTTCTCTTTCTCTGTCTGCCTTCCCCCTTCCCCCCCTCTCTCTCTCTCTCAGAACTCTGCCTGTGTGTCTTATGTATAGTAATATATGTTTCATAAACAATGTATGTCTCAGAATTTAACATGAACTGTTGTACAAACCTCTTAGGCATATTTCCTATGCCTATTCTTGTATATGCACTGAATATAGTATGAATAAACTTTTCAAAATCAAAATAAAATCTCTCTCTCTCTCTCTCACTCTCTCTCTCTCTCTCTCTCTCTCTCTCTCTCTCTCTCTCTCTCTCTCTCTCTCTCTCTCTCTCTCTCTCTCTCTCTCTCTCTCTCTCACTCACTCATCACTCACTCACTCACTCTCCCTCTCGCTCTATCGCTCGCTCCCTCTTTTCTACTGTCACTTTCCAAAGGAGGAAGAGGAGGGGAGAGGTACACCTGTTGACCATTACAGTACTCGTAATTACTCGCTTGTGTGGCCTGTCAGTAGCATTTCCTCCTTCGAGGTTAGTGACCGTTGTTGGGCGATAAGACGCGAGGTGAGGAGGAGGAGGGGCAGGGGAGAAACTGTGTGTGTGGGGGCGGGGGAGAAGAGAGGGGGAAAAGGGTGGAGGAGATGAGGAGAGGATGGGAGAATAGGAGGAAAGGAGTGAGAGGAAGAAGAGAAATGAAGGGAGGAACGACAGGAAGAGGGAATGAGAAAGGAGAGGAGAATTGGGAGAGACGAGTGAGAGGAAATGGAGAGGAGAGGGGGTAATATGGGAAAGGAGTGAGAAATGGAGGGAAGGGGAAAGGAGAGGGAGAATGAGGGAGACGGGTGAGAGGAAGAGGGAAAGGGAGAGGAGAGAAGAATTGAGGGAGAGAAGTGAGAAGAGGAGAGGGGAAATTGAATAAGGGAGGGGGATAAGGAGAGGAGAAGAGAAAGGGAGGCAAACGGTGAGACGAGAGGTCGAAAGGGGCGAGGACTGGGCGAGGGGAAAGAGTAGGAAGAGGAAGGAATTCGAGAGAAAAGGCCCTTAAGTAATATGGAGCAAGAACAACAACGGAGCGGAGTGGAAGGTGGAGACAAAGGAGTGAAAATAAAAAGGAAAAGAGAAAGAATGAAAAGAAGGATTTTGCTGAGACGAAGGAAGGAGAAACGAAAAGAGAAGAAGAAAAAAATTAAGAGGAGAATAATAACCTACAATAATGATAACGTCAAAATAACAAGGATAAAAGCCAAAAGAATATGGATATTTAATAGAATGGAGAATGAGTAGTAGGGGCAACGGAAACAAACAATATATTGATCAAATTCTGTCGACCTGCCTGTCCACCTCAAGTACACAGGCGCAGACTATGTGTGTACATCAAACACTAACGTACAAGCAAACATACACACGCACGCATATTACCATGTTATTTATTCCTTGTTTATATGAGAACTACAACATCAAACGTGTGTTCTAGACAGAATAAACTGAGAAATGGGATCGGAAATAAAGAGGCAAGCGCGGTATTTATTCTATTTTGTTTCCTGGAGTATATATTTTCATAGTTAATTTAATCGTCTCGACAATACTAAAAGATTTAAGTGTACTTGTAAACAAAGAGATAAATTTTCTCCATTTTGCTTTTCTTTGGCGTTATTATTGATATTTATTTTTACATGTTTTCAAATTATCCATGTAAGTATTACCATCTAAAATATAATATTCTGTCAAAAATATCGAAAGTTTTTGTTTTCTAGATATTTTTATTTATTCAAAGTTTTTTTTGGGGGGATGTTTTGTTCTTAGAAATTCTCTCCGACACAAACAAGAAACAAATCAAATATGCATATGAAGGAAAAAAGACTATTGATCATCGAAGCCCAGTCTCGGCAATTCACTTATAAGGGCAACCTAGAATGAACAACAGCACTTTCATGGGAGACTATGGCCATGATTTATGACTTGCTACTAACAAAAGACGCGATGAAGGGTGGACATGAATCTCCTTCGCGGGAAATAAAGAAGACAACAAAACACTTCGGTATTTATTTAGTGGTTCTCCCCCCCTCCCCTCCCCCCGCAGCTCAACTAACGTGGCCATTACTCATTCTCTTTTATATACAGGTCCCTTAGGGGTATACTTAGGCGCTGGGAAATCAACATTCCGCTACCTTTCGCCACGATAGGCAATACATATTCATTAAACGAAAAGATATATTTTTCTGAGCTTGGTTGCCAGGGGGGGGGGTACGTGTCAGGAGCTCATGACGACAAATATTTCAATAACTTGGATCGATAACTGGTTGATTAAAGTGCTGTTGACCGACTGTCAGAGTCCAGTCTGTCTTGTTGCTGGTTGCCGCAAACACCTTCACTGGCGCCAATGTCGTCTAGCTGTCTGGTGCTGCAGATGATCAGCTGACACTTGCAACCTTGCCATGTGTGGTCATGTGATGTGGAGTCATGTGAAGTCTCATCAACTCTTTTATGTGGACCAAGTTCGCCTTTAGTCTAATCAGGTGCTTCGCGTGGTCTGATGTCGTAAAATGGCCATTAACTCTTGACTTTCTTATCTTGCATGTAATAATTATGCACAGTTATCGATAATTCAGCTAGCATTTTTCCCAAGAATGAAACCAACGAAATTTCTCTTAACATATTTCTGTGTACGTACACTTGCTTCATAGTTGCCAATCAGTTCGTGCTTATAGCTGCATACTGAATTAAAAAATACTATAATCTATTATAACAATGAAGTCGTTGCCTGGGTCTATCGTATTTCTGGCGTTTAAGTAGTTTATGGAAACAGGAAAACACACATGACGTTATCTTGACCGTGAGAGCGAGTTCAACACCTTGTGTTTACCGTCTGGCCCCTCCCTTTGTCGTGGGGTCACTGTGCACACACTCACACGCACACACGATACATACGAATGATCAAATCACAAATTAAAGAGATGTCTAATTGGTTTGAAAATACTTATAAACACATATAAGTGTTAGGTGTTTTACGCGTTACTTTCTTCCAGTCGTTCTTCGGAATTGCATATGAATGACGTTCGAGTGGTGGTTTGGCAAAATCAGCTGACATAAGAAAGTCAAGGTGAAAGGAAGGGAGGAGAAAAGGGCTTAGGAAAAGAGTGAATAAGGGAAAACATGCAGAGAAGCCGTGGGCATGGAAAGAGCCAGGGAGAGAATGGAAAATTAAGTGGAGAGGACTTGGATGGGACAAGGAGGGAGGGAGGGAGGGAGCCAGTCAGAGCAGACGGAGGGTGAGAGACGCGCCGTCTCCCAGCACCGGCCTTGTTGTGGTTACGGCCCTCCTGCTCCCTGCCCCTCTTCCCTTTCCAGCCACATCCCTAACATTGCATTTCTCCTTTTCCCTCTTTCACACATCTCTGCATCCGAACGCATTACATTCTCCTCTACGTGTTCTACCGCTCTCTCATGTTTCCTTCTATTTCGTTGACTATATGTTGTGTGCGTGTGTTTCCGTGGATGAGTTTACATGTGATTTTCATGGTCAAAGCCTTATTAATATCACAGGCCCGTAAAACAGAGAACTTGATAATAATATCATATCTGAAAGTGACTGTCAGAATACGTCATAATAAATCCCGGGAATAAATTACGATCAATTAATCAACGTCACACTTTAAATGGTACAGATCCGTCTTCGCTTTCAATAGGTTTCAATTCTGTTTTGTTTTTACTTCCCCTCGTCAGTGGATCATAAATTAAAAAGGCGAGCTGGTTAGAAGACCGAATATGTGGATTATTGATTCGAAGACGTATATATATGCATGCAGGAGCATGTGAGAGTAAAAAATAAGGCATACTCATATTCATATGTTCAACCTCTGGAATGTGTTTTATCTGGCGCGCAGCTAAATCACTGCAAACCCTCAATTCGATTCTCAATCGTATATATATATATATATATATATATATATATATATATATATATATATATATATATATATATATATATATATATATATATATTTTCTGTTTGCATTTATAATTTTTGACCTAACCCAATCTCCCTTGGAAAAATGAAGTTAATTTCGACCACAACTACTTTTTACACGTCTTGATTTATGGTGTCAATAAAAGATCAAAAGAATTTATTCATTCTTAATACTGCAATGCAATATTTCTATAACGAAAACGACGGACATATTTTACGTCTTTCTCAGAAGGTGAGGAATTCTGATAAACTGCATTGACAGCTTCACAGTAAATCCCATTTGCTCTCTTTAACGCTCAAGAAAATGTTTTTTACGTACTCAATTCTTTACATGCCTGATTTACTTGTCATAAACTGTCGAGTTCGGCAAATAAAGCTGTTTACGCAGTCCTTAGTGGGTTTTAGAGAATGTGAGCATTCGGTGAAGGCATAACTGCGGAACATTATAATATATTGCTTTGATTGAAAGTCACCTGGTTTGCTTGGCATCAGAGTCCTCTGTTTGTACTTTAACTTGTGCATAGAAGTGAAGGTAGAAATTACGGGATGGAGATAGAAATTAAGATTATACGGATGGGAAGTTTTCAACTATCAATATGGAATTATTATCCTACACATCAACCCTAGGGTCGATTTTGATAAGAACCAAGAATGTACTTGGATGATCAAGTAAATTGACAATTACATAATTTGTTCTGCTACGATTTGTTATCTCAATGTTTCATTTCACTGTGTCAAACTTACTTTACGTTCAGCAGTTTTCAAACTAAAATTCTGTGAAAGTATCTACGAAGAACTGCGCTGAAATGTGCAGCAAGTCAATAAGTGTCCAGTTCTCAGTAGCAATAACCTTGTGGTTGAATAATATAAGTAAACTTAAGAGGTGATTCACTAGCGGACATCTAAAAAGAACAGGTAATTTTATCGATTTGTTTATTTATGTATTATGTGTCCCCTCTTCACTTCTTTCTGCGTTTTTACTTTCTCCACACATACACACACACACACACACACACACACACATATATACACTCACTCACTCACACTCACACACACACAGATATATATGTATATATATATACATATATATATAATATCTATATCTATATATATATATATTTAAAGATAGATAGATAGATAGATTGATATAGATATCTCTTCTTTCTTTTAATTTCATTCAGCTGTAGCACACTGTAAATCTAGATATAAATAATTCATTTTCTCACATTTCTGCGAAGTATTGTTTTTACATATCCGTTTTCCTGAGCATTTTGTAGTATTTCTTAGAACGGATGTGTATGCACCAGAAACAACAACAGGAGACGATGGGAGAAAGCGAGGGAAACAAGAAGTTATAGGAAGGGCAAAAATTGGGGAAAATGTTACTACATATAATGATTTAGTTTAAGAGTTTGGAGAAGCACGAGTAACCAACAGCCACCATTCCAATTTTGAAAAAAAACATTGTTGGTACACATTTTCCTTTTCCAAAAATGGGTCGGCTTATTTTCACAGTAAGAGCGGTCAGAGGAGGGGACGGGATGTTTGGCGAGAGTAACCGTAGTTTATGGCCTGAGGGATAAGGGGAAAAAACGATATACGAGATTTATTAACAGTGAATGGTGATACAGATACTGTTTATATACCCATAGGAAGTGACTAAATGTATTCTGCAGATCATTTAGAGTAGACACCAGTGAAAATTTGTGCATGATTGACACTGAGAATAACATCGAATTTGGCATGGAAGCGTTTCGAAATGTTACGGTCATT
>BOPN01001657.1:155000-157500 GCA_017312705.2 Penaeus japonicus
GCAACGGTGATGTTAGTTGTGAACGTGTAACATTTCTAGGTTTTGAATTTCAGGAAATGTGAGAGTGAGTTTTACACTGTGGTGTCACTCTTCCTCTTACTGGACCATCAACTAAATTAGCTCCACTGATAACGGCGGCAACAGGAGTGAAATATCAAGACAAACAGCTATTCACGTTAAGGATTTTTTTTCGTAGAGTCGTTTAATTAAAGATTAGGGGATAATACAAACACACACACACACACACACATAAATATATACATATATATACATATATATATCTATATCTATATATATTTTCATATATACACACAACACCCACACACACACACACCCACACACAAAAACACATATACTGTATATGTGTATGTATATACACACAGATTTATATATATATATATATATATATATATATATATATATATATACATATATAAATCTATCAATCTATCTATCCACCTACCTATTTATTTATTTTTTCTGTCTATCTATCTATTTATATATCCATCTATCTATCTATCTACCGATATATATATATATATACATATATATTAATATATATATATATATTTATCTATATACATATCTTTATACATATATGCACATAAGGCACTGATAAACGAACATCTGTTCCTTGCATGTTCAAATGAAGCAAAAATCCCGTCGAGGATTTCATTGCCCAACTTTTATCAAAATTTCCATCTTTTCCTTGCCCGAATCTCATTATTTTTCATGTTTAAAAAGAGAGAAGGAGATAGATAGATACAGAAAGGGAGAGAATATTGTTTTTATGAGTTGATTCGTGAAACATCTATATAAACACCCATTAATAAAATTGCAATAAATTCACGATCGCGCTTAAAGCAGAAGCACTAAATCAAGTCTGAATCATTACGTGTTGAGTATAGATGGTATGGAAGTGATTGTGAGCTGCACGTTCTCAAAGTATATCAAGCAAGGACATTAACGACCTGCTTAATAACATATCTATCTTTATCGGCACATCCATGGGCGTACATCACAAAGATACATTTTTCTTCTTTTTCATTACTGTCCATCTTGCATGTTTGCGCCTTCGACTCGACATTATCACATTATGAATGCGGTTCCTCATTATTTATGCTCTTTATTCTTTCACAATAGAGCTACACTAGTTCATAAACTGTGGTATCGTTAATAACTCAAGAACGCTCTGCTTGCTGGAGTTGTTAATAATTTCTTCGAGGACACGAACTCGCCCAAGATGGGAGAAAAAATGCAGGGTGTCATCGTTCACGACGAGGCAAGTCGCAGAAAATGTGCCTATTTACGAGCATTTTATGAGGGTTTTTTTTCTCTCTTGGTTCTGTTTATGTTATTCTCTTTCGTCGTTTTTAGTAAAGGTGTTTTTTTATGATACTGTCATACAATACACATACATAGATAAATTAATCGATAATAATAGATAGAATTCGGTATTTTTCAAGGTAACCTTGGTAACCCTAATGTTGGAGATATCTGTTTCCCTTGATTCAATATTTCAGGCGAGCTCAAATTAGTGCTTGACATTAATGATATACTGTATCATTGACCTTTTCATGATCCTACCTATTCTCGTGATAGCTTTTAACGGTAATTCATCATAAAAAAAATCTAAAAAAAATGCATTTGCTTATAAACAGACTAGTGAGCAACTGGTTCAGAATCACGAAACTGAACCACTAGACCAGGAACAGAAAAGAACAACTTGGAATACGAACACTTCCATTAGTGGAACATGCAATGCTTTTTGGCGACACGTGAAATATTCTGCAATTGCATTGCTGATCTGGAATAGAAACTTTCATAAGCTTTCATGACGCTAATATTACTAATACTATATCAAGAAATTCGATTAACATCTTATCATAAACTCTTATTGCTAACGTCCAGCCAGACAAGTGGTATAAGTGTAGACATACTAATTCCATGCATGATCAACAGGTGCATGCCATTTAGTAATGCTCCATGAATAATTGATGCCTTGATACATGGCTAATCGCAATTAAGAGGAAAGTAGCCACGCCCCCCAACTATAAATAGTTCAGTGGCTGGACCTTCTTTCTGTCCCTGGTTCTCCCTTCCATCCCGGAACTTAGCGACCAGCCCGTGCTTTGGACACGTCACGGGAGCTCAGCCACTCACCGCGCGCCACGAGGTGTTGCTGAAGCGGTCACGCACGCGGATCCATGAGCGCCCGCCCGCCCGTTCGCCCGCCCGTCCGCCCGGCCGCCCGCGCTCCTCCGCCGGCATGCCTCTCTCGCGAGGGCATTCGCTCCTTTCCGAGGCATCCGCTGCAAATAATTCATAACGATTCACCAAACGAATGATAGGTGTGCATGAACAAGGGGTTCGAGGCGTAAAACTGGGTCTGAATTATTTAGATTGCTGAACGTGTCAGGGCTGATTAATTGCAACTCATCTCGCGGCATTCCATCACGTAGCAAGCCACCTAATATATCTTTTTATTTTTTACAGTAAT
>BOPN01001657.1:167500-177500 GCA_017312705.2 Penaeus japonicus
TATATGTATACCACGTATCAATGTACATATTTATATATATACAAATGAATAAGTATATGCATATAAATGTATGTTGAAAACCATATACAAACAGTACATGTTTGACTTTGATTTTATATATGCCATGTGCATATACAGTTTCAGTACATGTCTAGCTTTTCTGAGAACACGTTAGAGCACAGACGATCACCTTATCGCAGTGACAGAGCGCGCGGGCAGCGGGCGACGGGTACGGCCAGCATGGAGGACCCGCAGGGGACTGAACCGCGTGTCTGGCTGGTGAAATGCCAGCGCTGGGTACTCCCATGCTGCGCACCGGCTTACACCTCAGGCGTAATGTCTCTTATCACTCTTACCTCACCGTATCGCGTACCTCATCCGCATCCTGGGTACCAAGTGTCAGCAGTGGTTCATTACTCATGCACTGATTACCCACGCGTGAGTATGAAACCCTTCGACTGAAGTATGTACGCGCTTGCGACGTCAAAGAATCAGATTAGTTAATCTAGAAACCTGCGTTTAAAACGTAGAAAATAATGGATTTAGTAAACGGATGCGAGCGGGCATAACATGTTTTGTCAACAGCGTTATCTGGGGACGTCCGCTTCCTTATTGCTGGCGGCGCCTCCATACGCCCACATCCACATTCGAACGCGGACCTCTCGCGCCCCTGTGTCTCGTCTCACACTTGCAGACATTGCGTCTTAATGAACGATAATAAACACACGTGCATCAACATCAGCTGCGCAGTGACTAAATAATTCATAGTACATATATATAAACACCTGTAGCGGAGCACATGATTCCGTGACAAACAGATTCTGTTACCTTCAGCATTTTCCGCGAGGCATATGGAGACAGGCACCTTTTACTTCGCTGATTTGATCTTAATAACTTTATCTTTTAATGTAATATTATTCTATTCAATTATCTAATTTATACTTAAAGACATTTGCAAAATCTTAACTGTTTAATTATTTTATAGATTAGACATGCGTTATTAAAAACCTTTCAACTCCCTGATTAAGTTAGCTTGCATTAATGTTTATGACACAAACAACCAATCTAGTTGATATGAATTATAATTAGAGGCAATAAGGTGGCTACTGCATTTGTTATCATCGTTTCGTAGACAGAACCATCTGTCTGATGGCATCCTTCCCTTGCTCTTCATCTAATTCTCACTGGGAAATCTGTGCTTTTGCTTGTGTCTGCTCTTATTACGATTGCATCATAGTTAACTCGGGAAACGGCGCGTCTCCTATGGTTTGTCAAAAAAAATGAAAAGATGGCAATCCCTCCCTTGTCACTCACTATTCGACAAGAAAGCTTCTAAAGAATTTGCAAAAAAAGAAAAAAAGACAAAAAAAGAATGAATAGATAAAAGATAAGTAAAAAAAAAGTAGTACATATAATATATTCTTTAAATAGGCTTATCATCAACTTCAAAAGAGACCGGACAAATTTGCCTAGGGGGTGGACACCGAACTTTTAAATTATGTTGACAAATGTATCCTGCTTTACGTGGAATGTAAGGCGAAGGAAATGCATGACTATATTTTCTTATGATGTAAAAGATACAGTGCATATATCTGTAGAGGGTAAATGCACCATACATATAAACAAAGGAAAGCCACACACAAACCCTAGGTAAGTCAATTCCTATCATGGTGTAGCGATGATACAATATGGTAATGATGTGATGTTTTGGTGCCGTAGTGTTGGGAAAGTAATGCGTGTTTGGATCTTGAGAAACAGAACGTGTTGTGTGCCGCGATCTCCACATACACATGTTGCAGTTGCACCAGGATCGTGACTTACTCCGCTTTTTTCCTTTGTAGTTAGAACGGAATAAGGTAAACATTGTTTTCTTAATCGTAAACAGTTTATTTGATTATTATGATGACGATTATTATTATTATTATTATTTTTTTTTTTTTTTTTACTTACCAGGGGTATTTCAGATCAAGTAAAGATGAGTAGCTGTGGAGTGCGAGTCTACCAGTGACTCGAGTTATAACTTGCTTTCTCCATAAAGTGCATGGGTTTCAAATCTTGTTTTTTTTCTCTCCTGATGATCATAGACTCTTAATTCTTGTCGCGGACATCAGCATCAATTCCATAAATTTTCTTTTGATTCTTTCTTTTCTCTTTTCATAGAAGTGAAGTACAAGTCATCAGATTCTCACTTACTCGATGCCGCAGAGGCGAAACGCAGAGTATCGAAAAACTGCTTGTTGTTTAAGATTTTCCAGGGTCATGCGGGGCGGCCTGACCAACGCGCGAGTTTCCAGGGTCAAAACAGTAAGTAAAAACATCTTTCAGCCTTCAAGACTCAAACGCACCAGTGTCATGTTTCTGCAGAAATGTTACACACTCTAGTTGGTTTTCGATGAAAATTTTGCAGGAAACGAATATCCTTGGCAGATCTCGCCAGCAGAGCACGCACAACCACCACCACGCACAGCTAACATTGTTTATACGTGGTGAAATTGTTGATGTTTCGCGCTGGCTGCACCGGGAGAGGAACAACACTGAAAACTGGGTAAAGTTCAGTTCAATTGAATTATCTTTTCTGTAACCCACTCTATGGCCATATGGCTTGATACTCCAGCACTGTTATTTTCTGAGACATACGTAGGAAACGTTGATAAACAGCACGGGATTCCACAACACGTTATGCTATAATATGGTAAAAGGAACGGCCAGACTGTTCTTCAGCGTGATCGCGTTAAGGTTCGGTGAAACAGACGAGAACGAGTGAGGTATCAACGTACTACTGCTGGGACCCGTCGGCTGACGAAGGCAGTGTTGTCACTTCTGGCGCGATACCCAATTCCACGTGTAATATTGTTCCCGCTCAGTCGGTTTCCCTCAGCTACGGCGAGATGCATCCGGCCGCCGGTCTAACTTCTACTTACTTCCTCTGCTCGCACCTTAACGATTTCTTCTCTTCGTCTGTAGATGCATGGGGTCAAATATGTTAAACAGATGTAAAAATATCCGGCAACGTAGTTCCCCTATCGAAAGATAAGTAAAGCTTACGAGATACATGTTATCAGAACGCGACTATCTGGAGTAGCTCGCTGGGCGCACGGCCTTACAGCGCGAGACAAGAGGAGTGCCAGCAACATTCAGCATCAGCCAACCATGTGCTCAAAAAGTGAAACCTCTGGCCCGAGCGGCTCTGGAGGAGCACACCTGGTGTGGCTCCCATCGCTGTCCCAACCTATGGCACAGTTCGACTGGTTTATTATCAACAACTATCATTCTCTTCGACGTTATCGGCGTGTCGTTATCGGTAAAGTGGTCTCTCCTATCGTGCGGTATCTGGTGCTCATGAAGAACTACCCCGAACCTCAACATCACCATCCTTTGTCTTTGCCTGGCAGGCTCGCCTTAGCGCATACAAGCCCGGCGTAGCATATGCTTTCGCAAATCTGGCTTATCCTTATCCTTTGTCTTTGCTATGCTCAGCACGACGCTAGGCTTCGTAGGGCCCTTGCATTTTAGAAGTACTTCGCTGCTAAACACTAGAGTCATCTCTGCAGATCCGGATTCGGTGGTTTATACTGGTACACACCATGCACTGGCGCAAGACAAAGAATCTGTCTTGTGTAGAATGTAATACAATAGTTTATATTCATACATAAATTCAATTGAAACTAAGTGTCACAATATTCGTGGCCCGGAAAATACGACATACACCTTTTTTATTTTCAAAATATAAAGAATGATAAGCAAGAAGTATCTTCGATCTATACATCTGAATTAAAACATATGCTGTCAATTCGAAGCACATCGGCAGTAACCTTAGTGTTGTCAGCGGAACAACACACACTAAGAGAAAATCAGAGCTTTCCCAAAATTAATTTCGATGTGGTTCTCCACTTTGAGTCTTTTGTTGCACTTAATTGCTGTGAGAATTTCCTTTGAATATAAGTGCAAAAGGTTATTGGTTAATATATGATAACTCTTTGACATTCCACAGTCTGCAGTCTACAATATTCATAATTTGCCATTGTTAGAGAATTAAAGATAATCTCATTGTAAAAGCAAATCAAAAGAGTAACATGAATGGCGTTTTCTCTCTCTTTACACACGTGTCAAAATCACCATTTATATCTATATATACACAAACATTCACACACATACACTCATATATAATGTCACACACACACAAGACAAACACTCACACACACACACATACATACATGTACAAAAAAAGGAAACACTCATTCTCACATTCTGATTTCTATCAGGAATTGATTGATACATGATTAAGCTGTCATTGACATATGAAAGGTCCTGTACTAATCACATCATATCATATAAATTCTGTATAACTCTCGGGATCTATCTTTTTCTTTCTTCTCTTCTTTTTTTTAAAGTGGGTATCTTTGGGAATGTTTTGCTTGATATGTAAGCGAACTATATGTATCTACATTGTATACACTTTTTTTATTGTAGCTAATTTTAGTTCTAAGGTTTGATAGGACATCAAGTAGGATGAAATTTGATGAAGTGAAGACTGGTGATCGATGTGTTTTGTTTTGTTTTCAGAAAAAGGTATTGACACATTGACACCCATTTCGGGTCTTTTCAGGAAGCCAAAAGGAAGAAAAGAAGCATGGCTCTCTTGTTATTGATTATATTCGTTTGCCTTAATCAAATACACTTATTTACGAAGAAAAAAAATTGTTTTTACTGCGATACATGTTTTTGCTATCACTACCAATTAATGCATGAACAGCGATTACCCGAATTACATTGGAAAATATTTAAAAACAGGCGATGAGGTTTCAAGAGAATAGATTGATCATTCACGTTTTTTTCTTAATCTTCTCTCGCGTAGTGCGCCTTAGGATAAGAAGAAAACTAAAGAAAGAACTTAACAAGAACCAGAACTTATCTACTGCACAGTAAACAGCCCCGCGTTGACCCAACAATTTGTACTTCAGCCGCTGTGTATTGAGAAGAAACAACAGATTCCCTCGGTTCATTCAGCCAGTCTTAACTAGTTCGCGGGTTGGGACAATTCTGAGATTAGCAGAAGTCAATTTAGAATTATCATATCTCTTTGGGTGTTCAGGTAATATAATTCTGGGCACGAGTCGCCGTTGCTATCTTATCGTTTGATGTGTAACCTCTAAGACTAGTAATGATGATGCAACGGTTTTTCACCAGATGGCTACGAGTGTTATGAATTTTTATTGCTTCAAAGGCGGGTTTTATTGGGTCCGTTAAGGTCGTAGTCAAAGGTGCCTTATTAAAACACACACACACACACACATATGTAAATATGAATATGTATATATATATATATATATATATATATATCTTGTCTATCGTATACATAGTTCTCATCAGATTTTTTTTTTTCAAATTTCAGAAATTACATTCTTCCGGAAAGAAAATCAATTGTGTTGCTAAAAACTGAAACTATTCATTCATATGATAATAATAATAATGATAATAAATATGATAATAGTAATCATGCTAATAACAATGATGATAATAATAATAGTAATTATTATTGCTATTGTTATTATCATACTCGGTATCATTACTATTATCATTATCATCACTACTACTTTTACTACTCTTACTATCATTATCATCATTATTATTGATACCATTATTATCATTACATTTGATATCGTATTTTCTATTACCATTATTATTAGTATCATCCTTATCATAACTTTTGTCATTATCATTATAACTTTAGTCATTACTATCATAATTGTCTTTATTATCATTAGGACTATCATCATTATAATGATCTTTCTTGTTAATATTACGATTATAATTATCATTATTGTTATTATCCTCATTATCCTTACTACTATCACCATTATAATCTTTGTTATCAATATTATTCTCATCATTATTTTTACGATCATAATTTTTATCATCATTGCTGTTATCATCATTATCATTATTTTTATTATCATTTTTGTTATTGCTATCATCATTATCATTATTATCAAAATTATAATTGCCATCACCATAATTTTTATTATCATTATTATTAGTACTAGCATCATTATCCTCAATAACATTATTATCATTATTAAATATATGATTTATATCGTTATTATTATCATGATCATCATCACTATCATTAATATCATCATTATTATCGTTGAAACATGGATATTTCCGGACTAAATTAGCTAAACCTTTTATTTGGTTGAATCTAATTCTCACATCTACATTAAGTCTCTTGTGAGGTTAATTTAGTTGAAAAAAGATTTATTTCCTTGATAAAGTGCATTAATATTCCTGCAGCTGTGTAAAACATTGGCAAGCTTTAATTACATGTAATATGCAACTTACATGCATAATGAATCCATATAAATTCGGATTAAGCAAAACGTTAATCCGCTTACTTCAGTTCCTATCTTACATATAAAATGAGAACATGACTTTCAAATGATTCCATTTCGAAATACTTCAGGCACTCAGAACTCTACACCAAAAATATTTTTCCGATGAAATGCACTCCGGGAAAGGCAGCTTTGTATTGCCAGCAACTCCACAACTCCGCCTGAACTCAGACTCGTACAGTTGCGCACACATCTGCAACCGAGCGCTGGGAACACGTGCGCCACCCTGGACTGCAGTATGCTGACGGTCGTGAGCACATGCTATGCAGAGACGTACTGTCAATAAAAACGACAGGAAATGGGAGACTTACCATTGTGGCGGAGTTGGAGGAATCCGTGACACTCCTAATCACCAGGCCGACCATGTTTTCGCCTCACTCGCTTTCCTTCATTGCTTCATCTGCCTTTCTGTGTCTCGTTCCCCTGTGCTTCTTGGGTACGGGTTATACACGGGTATCGGTTTTATCGCTTACATTTACATTTCGTATTGTTTCTTTGATATAGCATACTATGATTCAAGAATAGAAATTACTGGATGATGCCTGACAAACCACTACACAGTTCATCACATGACAGAAGTTAATTTTTGCAGATTTGTCAGTATCAGAGGTCGTCTAAACAATATCTGATTTCGGAAGACTAACAACTGCTGTCTTCACGAACACATTGTTATTCCAATCTTCCTGTTCAGTAACAAGACAAAGTTGTTACACAGAAAACACAGACACACTACCCGGAGATGACATCAGTTCTATATTTCAGATTCTCGCACAATACTTCACAGTTATCATGTATTGATATTAATAAAACTGAAGGAAATAACCAGACATGTTAATTATATAGATGGTCAACATGTTTGAATATATGTATACCACGTATCAATGTACATATTTATATATATATACAAATGAATAAGTATATGCATATAAATGTATGTTGAAAACCATATACAAACAGTACATGTTTGACTTTGATTTTATATATGCCATGTGCATATACAGTTTCAGTACATGTCTAGCTTTTCTGAGAACACGTTAGAGCACAGACGATCACCGTATCGCAGTGACAGAGCGCGCGGGCGGCGGAGCGACGGAGGTACGGCCAGCATGGAGGACCCGCAGAGACTGAACCGCGTGTCTGGCTGGTGCCGGTGCCAGCGCTGGGTACTCCCATGCTGCGCACCGGCTTACCTCGGGCGTAATGCTCTCTTATCACTCTTACCTCACCGTATCGCGTACCTCATCCGCATCCTGGGTACCAAGTGTCAGCAAGTGGTTCATTACTCATGCACTGATTACCCACGCGTGAGTATGAAACCTTCGACTGAGGTATGTACGCGTTTGCGACGTCAAAGAATCAGATTAGTTAATCTAGAAACCTGCGTTTAAAACGCAGAAAATAATGGATTTAGTAAACGGATGCGAGCGGGCATAACATGTTTTGTCAACAACGTTATCTAAGGGACGTCCGCTCCTTGTGCTGGCGGCGCCTCCGCCCGCCCACATCCACATTCGAACGCGGACCTCTCGCGCCCCTGTGTCTCGTCTCACACTTGCAGACATTGCGTCTTAATGAACGATAAGCAGAAACACACGTGCATCAACATCAGCTGCGCGAGTGACTAAATAATTCATAGTACATATATATAAACACCTGTAGCGGAGCACATGATTCCGTGACAAACAGATTCTGTTACCTTCAGCATTTTCCGCGAGGCATATGGAGACAGGCACTTTTTACTTCGCTGATTTGATCTTAATAACTTTATCTTTTAATGTAATATTATTCTATTCAATTATCTAATTTATACTTAAAGACATTTGCAAAATCTTAACTGTTTAATTATTTTATAGATTAGACATGCGTTATTAAAAACCTTTCAACTCCCTGATTAAGTTAGCTTGCATTAATGTTTATGACACAAACAACCAATCTAGTTGATATGAATTATAATTAGAGGCAATAGGTGGCTACTGCATTTGTTATCATCGTTTCGTAGACAGAACCATCTGCCTGATGGCATCCTTCCCTTGCTCTTCATCTAATTCTCACTGGGAAATCTGTGCTTTTGCTTGTGTCTACTCTTATTACGATTGCATCATAGTTAACACGGGAAACGGCGCGTCTCCTATGGTTTGTCAAAAAAATGAAAAGATGGCAATCCTTCCCTTGTCACTCACTATTCGACAAGAAAGCTTCTAAAGAATTTGCAAAAAAAAAGAAAAAAAGACAAAAAAAGAATGAATAGATAAAAGATAAGTAAAAAAAAAAGTAGTACATATAATATATTCTTTAAACAGGCTTATCATCAACTTCAAAAGAGACCGGACAAATTTGCCTAGGGGGTGGACACCGAACTTTTAAAATATGTTGACAAATGTATCCTGCTTTACGTGGAATGTAAGGCGAAGGAAATGCATGACTATATTTTCTTATGATGTAAAAGATACAGTGCATATATCTGTAGAGGGTAAATGCACCATACATATAAACAAAGTAAAGCCACACACAAACCCTAGGTAAGTCAATTCCTAACATGGTGTAGCGATGATACAATATGGTAATGATGTGATGTTTTGGTGCCGTAGTGTTGGGAAAGTAATGCGTGTTTGGATCTTGAGAAACAGAACGTGTTGTGTGCCGCGATCTCCACATACACATGTTGCAGTTGCACCAGGATCGTGACTTACTCCGCTTTTTTCCTTTGTAGTTAGAACGGAATAAGGTAAACATTGTTTTCTTAATCGTAAACAGTTTATTTGATTATTATGATGACGATTATTATTATTATTATTATTTTTTTTTTTTACTTACCAGGGTATTTCAGATCAAGTAAAGATGAGTAGCTGTGGGTGAGTCTACCAGTGACTCGAGTTATAACTTGCTTTCTCCATAAAGTGCATGGGTTTCAAATCTTGTTTTTTTTTCTCTCCTGATGATCATAGACTCTTAATTCTTGTCGCGGACATCAGCATCAATTCCATAAATTTTCTTTTGATTCTTTCTTTTCTCTTTTCATAGAAGTGAAGTACAAGTCATCAGATTCTCACTTACTCGATGCCGCAGAGGCGAAACGCAGAGTATCGAAAAACTGCTTGTTGTTTAAGATTTTCCAGGGTCATGCGGGGCGGCCTGACCAACGCGCGAGTTTCCAGGGTCAAAACAGTAAGTAAAAACATCTTTCAGCCTTCAAGACTCAAACGCACCAGTGTCATGTTTCTGCAGAAATGTTACACACGCTAGTTGGTTTTTCGATGAAAGATTTTGCAGGAAACGAATATCCTTGGCAGATCTCGCCAGCTGAGCACGCACAGCCACCACCACGCACAGCTAACATTGTTTATACGTGGTGAAATTGTTGATGTTTCGCGCTGGCTGCACCGGGAGAGGAACAACACTGAAAACTGGGTAAAGTTCAGTTCAATTGAATTATCTTTTCTGTAACCCACTCTATGGCCATATGGCTTGATACTCCAGCACTGTTATTTTCTGAGACATACGTAGGAAACGTTGATAAACAGCACGGGATTCCACAACACGTTATGCTATAATATCGTAAAAGGAACGGCCAGACTGCTCTTCAGCGTGATCGCGTTAAGGTTCGGTGA
>BOPN01001657.1:182500-192500 GCA_017312705.2 Penaeus japonicus
ATTACAAATTTAGTATGTTGCATAAACATGTTCTAATAACTCAGATATGATGAAATTACTCATAGCTCATGCTACATGGTCTGAAAGGCTGTATCATAATATGGCACTTAGAGATATAGGGCCCAAGTGTTCATTTGCATTCTTTAACAATTTACATTAATTTCCTTCCAAATTGCTTGTTTCGTTGATATGGCAGTATAGCCTTTACGCAAAACCTTTATATACATCAGCATTGCAGTCTCTTGTTCTTTCCTCTGCAATGTGCGGGTGAATTTCTATTATAGTTTATGCATAATACAGCCTTCTGGACAGGGACTTTTTGAGATTCGGAAATTTGTCCATTTTGGAACTTATAAGAGTTTATGAGGTTAAATCACGTGTCCACATTTTGCATGCCTTGATTATCAGGACACTACCATGTAATGAAACTCGATAAGCAACGTTTTTTTTTTTCAATATGCGGTAAGATCACTCATGATACTTGTTTGACTTTAATGATGGTGATTCGTTGAAAGTGATGTAAAGTCTCCACTTAATAGATTATGTCACATTCACATATTTTTCTAAAGGATGTATTGCTTAATCATTCAATAGAGCTTTTGTATTAGCCAATTCTTTAGATAATATACAAGGAACTGGGCAAGATTATTAACGAATAAACTTCTAAATACAAAGTGAGAATTACCGTTCGAAGACCTCGAACAATAAGAACCTATGTCACTTTGGCTTTTCTTGATTCATAGAGCCAAAGGTTCAAGACAGATTTAGAGTGACAGCCGCATAAGCCACACGGATAAACAGAAAAAAAAATGTATGCATTCTGTGGGTTTTCTGATCACTGATGAATATTTTCTCTCTCTCTCTCTCTCTCTCTCTCTCTCTCTCTTTCTCTCTCTCTCTCTCTCTCTCTCTCTCTCTCTCTCTCTCTCTCTCTCTCTCTCTCTCTCTTTCTCTCTCTCCCTCTCTCTCTCTCCTATTGCGAGTCGCCATTCAAATCGGTCTCTGTGCGCTTGAAGGGAGGGTTTCGTGCAAATATCGTAGACCTCTCGTATGATGGAATCCTTGTTCTTAAAAAAAAAAAAAAAAATGTTTAGCTTTGTCTAGTCTTTGCCCTATCATCCACCATTATCATCATAGAATTATACTGCACTATGCAATGTAAATTTATGGTAATTGCAAACATGTATCATAACATATCCCATTAGACGATATAGCCACATAGCTATTGTGCCTTTTGTTTAAACGGTAGGTAAAGCTATATCATATGGCGCCCTAAGTAAAGTGTACTGGGAGTTCTCGTAAGTTATTATAAAGTTTATAATAGTTTCTTCCACACTGTTCTCTAAATCGACCTCCTAGAACGGCTCATACCAAGGTTTATTCATAGGGTAACTACATCTCACTCACAGTATGTATATACATATAATACACACACACACATTTACTGACATTGACACACGTACACACATATATATATATATATATATATATATATATTTATATATATATATATATATATATATATATATATATATATATATATATATATATATATATATGCATATATATATGTGTATATATATATATATATATATATATATATATATATATATATATATATATATATATATATATATATATATATATATATATATATATATGTATATATGTATATATATATATATATATATATATATATATATATATATATATATGTGTGTGTGTTTGTATGTGTGTGTGTTTGTACGTGTGTGTGTGTGTGTGTGTGTGTATACTTACTGAGAGTTATAAAACTTTGTAAAGAAACCGAATGTCTCATGATACTTGATGTCGAAACGAGGAAAAAATTGCTCGTCGTTGCTCCGAAGTTGAAATCATCTTTGCTCTGAATGACATCAAACTAGATTCAATTTGATGCTTACAGTTTGTAAATAAATGCCTGAGACGTATGTCAATCATCCTTAGCAAATTGCTTTGAAAGGTCAGATGTTGATGATGTTGCGATATATTTTGAAAAATAGCAAACAGCAGGTAAATGATAAATGATTAATGAAAATCAGAATAAATTGATGAATAATAATAATAATGATAATAAGAGAAATAATGGTAAATATAATAACAATAACAATGCCGATGATAATAATAATAAGGATAAGAATCATCACAATAACAACAAAAATAACGATGATTATAATGAAAATGATAACCATGTTTCTACATTTTATCTCAAGGAAGATCTGAAGTGAAAGGCAGTCTCATGGAAGGCCTCAAGGGAAAGACAGTCTCAAGGAAAGCCTGAAGTGAAAGCCAGACTCAGGGGAGGTTTCAAGGGAAAGGCATTCTCAGGGAAGACTTCAAGTGAAAGGCAGTCTTGGGGATGGCCTGAAGTGAAAGGCAGTCTCAGGGAAAGTTTCAAGGGAAAGCCAGTCTCAGGGAAGGTTTCAAGAGAAAGACAGTCTGAGGGAAGGTTTCAAGGGAAAGGCAGTCTCAGGGAAGGTTTCAAGGGAAAGGCAGTCTCAGGGAAGGTTTAAAGGGAAAGGCAGTCTCAGGGAAGGTTTCAAGGGAAAGGCAGTCTCAGGGAAGGTTTCAAGGGAAAGGCAGTCTCAGGGAAGGTTTCAAGAGAAAGACAGTCTGAGTGAAGGTTTCAAGTGAAAGGCAATCTCAGGGAAGGCTTCAAGTGAAAGGCAGTCTCAGGGAAGGTTTAAAGGGAAAGGCAGTCTCAGGGAAGGTTTCAAGGGAAAGGCAGTCTCAGGGAAGGTTTCAAGGGAAAGGCAGTCTCAGGGAAGGTTTCAAGGGAAAGTCAGTCTCAGGGAAGGCTTCAAGAGAAAGACAGTCTCAGGGAAGGTTTCAAGGGAAAGGCAGTCTCAGGGAAGGCTTCAAGAGAAAGACAGTCTCAGGGAAGGTTTCAAGGGAAAGGCAGTCTCAGGGAAGGTTTCAAGGGAAAGTCAGTCTCAGGGAAAGCTTCAAGAGAAAGACAGTCTCAGGGGAAGGCTGAAGTGGAAAGGGGTAGTCTCAGGGGAAGGTCGAAGGGAAAGGCAGTTCCCAGGGAAGGTCAAGGGAAAGGCAGTCTCAGGGAAGGCTTCAAGGGAAAGGCAGTCGCAGGGAAGGCTTCAAGTGAAAGGCAGTCTCAGGGAAGGTTTCAAGTGAAAGGCAGTCTCAGGGAAGGTTTAAAGGGAAAGGCAGTCTCAGGGAAGGTTTCAAGGGAAAGGCAGTCTCAGGGAAGGCTTCAAGTGAAAGGCAGTCTCAGGGAAGGCTTCAAGTGAAAGGCAGTCTCAGGGAAGGTTTCAAGGGAAAGGCAGTCTCAGGGAAGGTTTCAAGGGAAAGGCAGTCTCAGGGAAGGCTTCAAGTGAAAGGCAGTCTCAGGGAAGGTTTCAAGGGAAAGGCAGTCTCAGGGAAGGTTTCAAGTGAAAGGCAGTCTCAGGGAAGGTTTCAAGGGAAAGGCAGTCTCAGGGAAGGTTTCAAGGGAAAGGCAGTCTCAGGGAAGGCTTCAAGGGAAAGGCAGTCTCAGGGGAGGTTTCAAGGGAAAGGCAGTCTCAGGAAGGTTTCAAGGGAAAGGCAGTCTCAGGGAAGGCTTCAAGTGAAAGGCAGTCTCAGGGAAGGTTTCAAGGAAAGTGCAGTCTCAGGGAAGGTTTCAAGTGAAAGGCAAGGTCTCTTAGGAAGGTTTCAAGGGAAAGGCAGTCTCAGGGAAGGTTTCAAGGGAAAGGCAGTCTCAGGGAAGGCTTCAAGTGAAAGGCAGTCTCAGGGAAGGTTTCAAGGGAAAGGCAGTCTCAGGGAAGGTTTCAAGGGAAAGGCAGTCTCAGGGAAGGTTTCAAGTGAAAGGCAGTCTCAGGGAAGGTTTCAAGGGAAAGCCAGTCTCAGGGAAGGTTTCAAGGGAAAGGCACCGAAGGTTTCCTAAGGGAAAGGCAGTCTCAGGAAGGCTTCAAGTGAAAGGCAGTCTCAGGAAGGTTTCAAGGGAAAGGCAGTCTCAGGAAGGTTTCAAGGGGAAAGGCAGTCTCAGGGAAGGTTTCAAGGAAAGGCAGTCTCAGGGAAGGTTTCAAGGGAAAGCCAGTCTCAGGGAAGGTTTCAAGGGAAAGGCAGTCGCAGGGAAGGCTTCAAGTGAAAGGCAGTCTCAGGGAAGGCTTCAAGTGAAAGGCAGTCTCAGGGAAGGCTTCAAGTGAAAGGCAGTCTCAGGGAAGGTTTCAAGGGAAAGGCAGTCTCAGGGAAGGTTTCAAGTGAAAGGCAGTCTCAGGGAAGGTTTAAAGGGAAAGGCAGTCTCAGAGAAGGTTTAAAGGGAAAGGCAATCTCAGGGAAGGCTTCAAGTGAAAGGCAATCTCAGGGAAGGTTTCAAGGGAAAGGCAGTCTCAGGGAAGGCTTCAAGTGAAAGGCAATCTCAGGGAAGGTTTCAAGGGAAAGGCAGTCTCAGGGAAGGTTTCAAGGGAAAGGCAATCTCAGGGAAGGTTTCAAGGGAAAGGCAGTCTCAGGGAAGGCTTCAAGTGAAAGGCAATCTCAGGGAAGGTTTCAAGGGAAAGGCAGTCTCAGGGAAGGCTTCAAGTGAAAGGCAATCTCAGGGAAGGTTTCAAGGGAAAGGCAGTCTCAGGGAAGGTTTCCCAAGGAAAGGCAATCTCAGGGAAGGTTTCAAGGGAAAGGCAGTCTCAGGGAAGGCTTCAAGTGAAAGGCAATCTCAGGGAAGGTTTCAAGGGAAAGGCTGTCTCAGGGAAGGCTACTTCAAGGGAAAGGCAATCTCTGTGGGAAGGTTTCAAGGGAAAGGCAGTCTCAGGGAAGGCTTCAAGTGAAAGGCAATCTCAGGGAAGGTTTCAAGGGAAAGGCAGTCTCAGGGAAGGTTTCAAGGGAAAGGCAGTCTCATGGAAGGTTTCAAGTGAAAGGCAGTCTCAGGGAAAGCTTCAAGGAAAAGGCAGTCTGAAGGAATGCTTCAAGTGAAAGGCAGTCTCAGGGAAGGCTTCAAGGAAAGCAGGCAGTCTCAGGGAAGGTTTCAAGGGAAAGGCAGTCTCAGGGAAGGGCTTCAAGTGAGGGCAGTCCAGGAAGGCTTCAAGTGAAAGGCAGTCTCAGGGAAGGTTTCAAGGGAAAGGCAGTCTCAGGGAAGGTTTCAAGTGAAAGGCAGTCTCAGGAAGGTTCTTCAAGGGAAAGGCAGTCTCAGGGAAGGCTTCAAGTGAAAGGCAGTCTCAGGGAAGGTTTCCTAAGGAAAGGCAGTCTCAGGGAAGGTTTCAAGGGAAAGGCAGTCTCAGGGAAGGTTTCAAGTGAAAGGCAGTCTCAGGGAAGGTTTCAAGGGAAAGCCAGTCTCAGGGAAGGTTTCAAGGGAAAGGCAGTCGCAGGGAAGGCTTCAAGTGAAAGGCAGTCTCAGGGAAGGCTTCAAGTGAAAGGCAGTCTCAGGGAAGGCTTCAAGTGAAAGGCAGTCTCAGGGAAGGTTTCAAGGGAAAGGCAGTCTCAGGGAAGGTTTCAAGTGAAAGGCAGTCTCAGGGAAGGTTTAAAGGGAAAGGCAGTCTCAGAGAAGGTTTAAAGGGAAAGGCAATCTCAGGGAAGGCTTCAAGTGAAAGGCAATCTTAGGAAGGTTTCAAGGGAAAGGCAGTCTCAGGGAAGGCTTCAAGTGAAAGGCAATCTCAGGGAAGGCTTCAAGTGAAAGGCTGTCTCAGGGAAGGTTTCAAGGGAAAGGCAATCTCAGGGAAGGTTTCAAGGGAAAGGCAGTCTCAGGGAAGGCTTCAAGTGAAAGGCAATCTCAGGGAAGGTTTCAAGGGAAAGGCAGTCTCAGGGAAGGTTTCAAGGGAAAGGCAATCTCAGGGAAGGTTTCAAGGGAAAGGCAGTTCTGTGGGAAGGCTTCAAGTGAATAAAAGGCAATTCAGGGAAGGTTTCCAAGGGAAAGGCAGTCTCAGGAAGGTTTCAAGGGAAAGGCAGTCTCATGGAAGGTTTCAAGTGAAAGGCAGTCTCAGGGAAAGCTTCAAGGAAAAGGCAGTCTGAAGGAATGCTTCAAGTGAAAGGCAGTCTCAGGGAAGGCTTCAAGGGAAAGGCAGTCTCAGGGAAGGTTTCAAGGGAAAGGCAGTCTCAGGGAAGGCTTCAAGGGAAAGGCAGTCTCAGGGAAGGTTTCAAGGGAAAGGCAGTCTCAGGGAAGGCTTCAAGGGAAAGGCAGTCTCAGGGAAGGTTTCAAGTGAAAGGCAGTCTCAGGGAAGGTTTCAAGGGAAAGTCAGTCTCAGGGAAGGCTTTGAATGAAAGGCAGTCTCAGGGAAGGTTTCAAGTGAAAGGCAGTCTCAAGGAAGGTTTCAAGGGATAGGCAGTCTCAGGGAAGGTTTCAAGTGAAAGGCAGTCTCAAGGAAGGTTTCAAGGGAAAGGCAGTCTCAAGGAAGGTTTCAAGTGAAAGGCAGTCTCAAGGAAGGTTTCAAGGGAAAGGCAGTCTCAGGGAAGGTTTCAAGTGAAAGGCAGTCTCAGGAAAGGCTTCAAGGAAAAGGCAGTCTGAAGGAAGGCTTCAAAAGAAAGGAAGTCTCAGGGAAAGCTTCAATGAAAAGGCAGTCTGAAGGAAGGCTTCAAGTGAAAGGCAGTCTCAGGGAAGGCTTTGAGTGAGAGGCAGTCTCAGGGAAGGCTTCAAGTGAAAAGCAGTCTCAGGGAAGGTTTCAAGTGAAAAGCAGTCTCAGGGAAGGCTTCAAGTGAAAGGCAATCTCAGGGAAGGCTTCAAGTGAAAGGCAGTCTCAGGGAAGGTTTCAAGTGAAAGGCAGTCTCAAGGAAGGTTTCAAGGGAAAGGCAGTCTCAGGGAAGGTTTCAAGGGAAAGGCAATCTGAGGGAAGGCTTCAAGTGAAAGGCAGTCTCAGGGAAGGTTTCAAGTGAAAGGCAGTCTCAGGGGAGGTACCAAGTGAAAGGCAGTCTCAAGGAAAGTTTCAAGGGAAAGGCAGTCTCAGGGAAGGTTTCAAGGGAAAGGCAGTCTCAGGGAAGGCTTCAAGTGAAAGCGCAAAGGCCTCAGGGATGGTTTCAAGGGAAAGGCAGTCTCAGGGAAGGTTTCAAGTGAAAGCAGTCGCAGGAAGGCGCTTCTTGAAGTGAAAGGCAATCTCAGGGAAGGCTTCAAGTGAAAGGCAGTCTCAGGGAAGGTTTCAAGGGAAAGGCAGTCGCAGGGAAGGCTTCAAGTGAAAGGCAATCTCAGGGAAGGTTTCAAGGGAAAGACAGTCTCAGGGAAGGTTTCAAGGGAAAGGCAGTCTCAGGGAAGGTTTCAAGGGAAAGGCAATCTGAGGGAAGGCTTCAAGTGAAAGGCAGTCTCAGGGAAGGTTTCAAGTGAAAGGCAGTCTCAGGGGAGGTACCAAGTGAAAGGCAGTCTCAAGGAAAGTTTCAAGGGAAAGGCAGTCTCAGGGAAGGTTTCAAGGGAAAGGCAGTCTCAGGGAAGGCTTCAAGTGAAAGGCAGTCTCAGGGAAGGTTTCAAGTGAAAGGCAGTCTCAGGGAAGGTTTCAAGGGAAAGGCAGTCTCAGGGAAGGTTTAAAGGGAAAGGCAGTCTCAGAGAAGGTTTAAAGGGAAAGGCAATCTCAGGGAAGGCTTCAAGTGAAAGGCAATCTCAGGGAAGGTTTCAAGGGAAAGGCAGTCTCAGGGAAGGCTTCAAGTGAAAGGCAGTCTCAGGGAAGGTTTCAAGGGAAAGGCAGTCTCAGGGAAGGTTTCAAGGGAAAGGCAGTCTCAGGGAAGGTTTCAAGGGAAAGGCAGTCTCAGGGAAGGCTTCAAGTGAAAGGCAGTCTCAGGGAAAGTTTCAAGGGAAAGGCAGTCTCAGGGAAGGTTTCAAGGGAAAGGCAGTCTCAGGGAAGGTTTCAAGGGAAAGGCAGTCTCAGGGAAGGTTTCAAGGGAAAGGCAGTCTCAGGGAAGGCTTCAAGTGAAAGGCAATCTCAGGGAAGGCTTCAAGTGAAAGGCAGTCTCAGGGAAGGTTTCAAGGGAAAGGCAGTCTCAGGAAGGCTTCATGAAAGGCAATCTCAGGAAGGTTTCAAGGGAAAGGTAAATCTCAGGGAAGGTTTCAAGGAAAGGCAATCTCAGGGAAGGTTTCAAGGGAAAGGCAGTCTCAGGGAAGGCTTCAAGTGAAAGGCAGTCTCAGGGAAAGTTTAAAGGGAAAGGCAGTCTCAGGGAAGGTTTCAAGGGAAAGGCAGTCTCAGGGAAGGTTTCAAGGGAAAGGCAGTCTCAGGGAAGGTTTCAAGGGAAAGGCAATCTCAGGGAAGGTTTCAAGGGAAAGGCAGTCTCAGGGAAGGCTTCAAGTGAAAGGCAGTCTCAGGGAAAGTTTAAAGGGAAAGGCAGTCTCAGGGAAGGTTTCAAGGGAAAGGCAGTCTCAGGGAAGGTTTCAAGGGAAAGGCAATCTCAGGGAAGGTTTCAAGGGAAAGGCAGTCTCAGGGAAGGCTTCAAGTGAAAGGCAATCTCAGGGAAGGTTTCAAGGGAAAGGCAGTCTCAGGGAAGGTTTCAAGGGAAAGGCAATCTCAGGGAAGGTTTCAAGGGAAAGGCAGTCTCAGGGAAGGCTTCAAGTGAAAGGCAGTCTCAGGGAAGGTTTAAAGGGAAAGGCAGTCTCAGGGAAGGTTTCAAGGGAAAGGCAGTCTCAGGGAAGGTTTCAAGGGAAAGGCAGTCTCAGGGAAGGCTTCAAGTGAAAGGCAGTCTCAGGGAAGGTTTCAAGGGAAAGGCAGTCTCAGGGAAGGTTTCAAGGGAAAGGCAGTCTCAGGGAAGGTTTCAAGTGAAAGGCAGTCTCAGGGAAGGTTTCAAGGGAAAGGCAGTCTCAGGGAAGGTTTCAAGGGAAAGGCAGTCTCAGGGAAGGTTTCAAGTGAAAGGCAATCTCAGGGAAGGTTTCAAGGGAAAGGCAGTCTCAGGGAAGGTTTCAAGGGAAAGGCAGTCTCAGGGAAGGTTTCAAGTGAAAGGCAGTCTCAGGGAAGGTTTCAAGGGAAAGTCAGTCTCAGGGAAGGTTTCAAGTGAAAGGCAGTCTCAGGGAAGGTTTAAAGGGAAAGGCAGTCTCAGGGAAGGTTTCAAGGGAAAGGCAGTCTCAGGGAAGGTTTCAAGTGAAAGGCAGTCTCAGGGAAGGTTTCAAGGGAAAGGCAGTCTCAGGGAAGGTTTCAAGGGAAAGGCAGTCTCAGGGAAGGTTTCAAGGGAAAGGCAGTCTCAGGGAAGGTTTCAAGGGAAAGGCAGTCTCAGGGAAGGTTTCAAGTGAAAGGCAGTCTCAGGGAAGGTTTCAAGGGAAAGGCAGTCTCAGGGAAGGTTTCAAGGGAAAGGCAGTCTCAGGGAAGGTTTCAAGGAAAGTCATCTCAGGGAAGGTTTCAAGTGAAAGGCAGTCTCAGGGAAGGTTTAAAGGGAAAGGCAGTCTCAGGGAAGGTTTCAAGTGAAAGGCAATCTCAGGGAAGGTTTCAAGGGAAAGGCAGTCTCAGGAAGGCTCTGGGTGGAAAGGCAGGCCCCAGGGAAGGTTTCAAGGGAAAGGCAGTCTCAGGGAAGGTTTCAAGGGAAAGGCAGTCTCAGGGAAGGTTTCAAGGGAAAGGCAATCTCAGGGAAGGTTTCAAGTGAAAGGCAGTCTCAGGGAAGGTTTCAAGGGAAAGTCAGTCTCAGGGAAGGATTTGAATGAAAGGCAGTCTCAGGGAAGGCTTTGAGTGGAAGGCAGTTTCAGGAAAAGTTTCAAGTGAAAAGCAGTCTCAGGGAAGGTTTCAGGTGAAAGGCAGTCTCAGGGAAGGCTTCAAGTGAAAGCCAATCTCAGAGAAGGTTTCAAGTGAAAGCCAATCTCAGGGAAGGCTTCAAGTGAAAGGCAGTCTCAGGGAAGGCTTTGAGTGAAAGGCAGTCTTTGGGAAGGCTTCAAGTGAAAGGCAGCCTCAGGGAAGGCTATGAGTGAAAGGCAGTCTCAGGGAAGGCTTTGAGTGAAAGGCAGTCTCAGGGAAGGCTATGAGTGAAAGGCAGTCTTGGGGAAGGCTTCGGGTAAAAGGCAGTCTTGGGGAAGGCTTTGAGTGAAAGGCAGTCTCAGGGAAGGCTTTGAGTGAAAGGCATTCTCAGGGAAGGCTTTGAATGAAAGGCAGTCTCAGGGAAGGCTTTGAGTGAA
>BOPN01001657.1:200000-225000 GCA_017312705.2 Penaeus japonicus
CCGAAAAATAAAACCTATTCCAGACCATGTCATACTGAAATAGATAAAACGTGTGTTGCGGTTGATTATGGTACCATGAATATTTAAATTATGTATATTTTCTCTATAACAGCAGAGATAATTTGACAATAACCTAATCAACGTTAGTGTTCATCCAACATATAATAATCTACTGATACAATTTATTCACAGTGATTGGGAACAAAAATAGCAGTTCTAAAAGATTCTAGATTTGGTTTCGTTTCATTACATCCGAGGAGGAAAAAGCCATCAGTCCTGTCACGGCCAATAACCTGACTGACATCCCATGCCGACAGCGTCCGGTTGTGGGTCAGAGACACATGTTCTACAAACACAATCTGATCAGCTGATAGACCAACCATACCCTCTTTGCCTTTGAACTGATTCTTCAGTGCGCTGAACAACGACCGGGTTTAAACTTTAACACCATGCATATGTAAAAAAGATTTGGGGTAAAGGTAACGTTCATTAATCATGAACTGTATTAAATTTTGAAGAAAGTCTGAAAGGAATGTTTATGAGCAGTTAATCAGAAAATAAGCATCGCGTTTATTCTGGGGTGTAAAATTGCTGGGGATCGCGACAACAGAATTTACAATCCTTTAAATAAATGAACTGAATGTGTACACCTGTTCCTTTTGCGTTTCAATTAAAGTCGTAGCCATAAGGATATCACATGGAGTACCTACTCAGTTGAGAGAGTATATGGGGAAGGGATATTCCCTGGGAGATTTGAAAATGTGTAGGTTCAAATTATACTAAAAAAAAAAAAGTACACGCTGTAAATCCAAAAAGTTTACTGTTCAGTGCTGTTGAATCAGATGGTAACGTCTTAATCAAATCTTATTGGGCTGATGAGAGTTCCATTTATCATGCTGTAAGGATATTCTCCCCCTCGGAAAGTCGTCCGTATTCCATTTAGCAGTATTTCCAAATATATCACAAAATGCTTTTCTTTTCGTTTTAAAACCTCATGCATTACTTCATGAAGTTAATTTACACCATTTCTGATCGACGTTGAGGCGTATGGCCGGAAAATAGCGCCCATGACAGTGAAATTGCACCAGGTACTTTATTTTACCTAGGGATAGTTAAATAATCCAGTCATCATGGTCTTTCTCGCTCATAATAATCAAAGACAGATTATACATTTGAAGGTTAATTTTTCTCTACCATCTTAGAATACCTTATCTGAATTTACCAGTGTGTGTTCGGTCGCGCCTCCCTTCCGCCCACAGTACGTGCCATATTTGCCATACCTTAAGGATAAGGATAAGCCAGATTTGAGCAGTAGATGCTTCGCCGGGCTTATATGCATATCTTAGGTACACTGCTGGTTCTAGAACTTCATAAAATTATCTCAAGTGTTTTGTCCTTCTTTGGTCTTGTTGATCTGGAAATCGCTATTATAAATGTGATAGTTATGTTCATATATGCATCATATCAGCATATTTAGGTGTAATCCGTGGTGATATATCAATATCTGAATTACAGACAGAAGTGAATCGAACATTTTACAAATAGGAACGGGGGTAAGGCAGAATTCTCAAAACAGTAAACAAAAAAGATATGGCCCAACACCAGTCTCTTTCGAACCTTTAAACCTGTTTAAAATCAAAGCCATATTGCTACAAATCCTACTGTTTAATTTGGTCATTTATTTAGCTTTGGGATACTGACGATTTGATTTACAAATACACTGAAAGAGGCTAGGACTACAGTAAGGGGGGGGGGGCAGCAACCCTCCTGTGGATACGACCCTGATCACGGACATCAATCAGGGATACTCGACTGACTGCCCGAAGTCCGAATTCGTACCTCGTAAGTAATTGGACCCCAGGCACCAGGAGGAGAAAGATACACAAATATCATGAAGGTCCTCCACTAGCTATATATACATCTTAAATAAATCAGAATGAATATGAAATTAATGAGAATCATACTCCCCTGTTTTATCTTTATGAATGCATGGAAATAATTCATCCGCACCTTTGGATCATTGCTTAAAATACTCGAGAAGCCCTGCCATATAAATTGACATCCGCAGACTGGAAAACGGAGTACGTTAAAATATAATAAAAATAGGCCTATATTATCAGTGTCACTTGCTAAATTCTAATAAAAAAAGGCATTCGGAAAAATACAAGTCAGGTAAGATTTGTTTTTATCTTGCTTTCATCAAAGCCAATAGTCATAGAGCCAAATCGTGAATTTGTTTTTATTGAGTCCGTTATGATTCCTTAAAAATGGAACGGACGATACGCCATTGTAAAATTTATCAGAAAGGAGTGATTTCTACATGGATTATGTATGGTATCATGTAAAATACCATACAATATGCATTGTTTCGAGGAATATTGATATAGTGTGTATAATTACCTTCAATAAATAAAAGCAGTGAGCAACTTTTTGTACAGCTAATAAATAATATTCATTGAACAAAAGACCTGACTTTCCTATTAATTTTGCAATGTCCATACTACATATATTCAATGTTAGTGCACTTAATGAGCTCTTTCAAATGTAAGACCTATTTTTTTTACTCAGTTTCGTTCATAGATAATAATAATAATAATGTAGCTATGATAGTCACTTTTTTAACTCAATCAAAATAATTTCATTCATATCCAAAACGTGTCACAATGCTGGCTATGTTAATGTTAGCAAACTGATCACATTCTCCGTTTTTTTTTAAGTGCAGACCAGCGGTGCGTGTGATGAATAGCATCGTAAACAGTTGTCGTTAGTAGTAAATTATTTCTAATGGTTGTGGCACTTTTCTTGTTTCCTGTCATTAGACTCCAGGTTGAATTTCATGTACCCACACTAATTTTCGAAATTATTATTCACATGATGAAACAATCACATAAAATGTATTTATGTGCATCATTAATATTCGCAAAAGATCGGACAGAATAATTCTCTAGTTAATAAATTGCAGAAGAAATATTCAGCATCGAATATTGAACATGAACATGTTTTTTTTCATGAATTAAATTTCATCGATAGGTTGGTAGTTCATTTCAAGCCAAGCAAGTCTTTATCAGGATGAACCTCGTGTCTGTTAATTTCGTTAAGTGTTCTTGCTCTTGAGTCGTCCTTTTGAATTTATTATGAAATAACATTAGCATCAGTATAATGTTCTGCTCTTTCCCTTCATATTAATCATGATTGGTGATGGTGATGAAGAAAAAGGTTGGCTCTTTATAATTATTCAAATGTTTTAGATTTTGTGTTAGCTATTCAAAATCGTGCAATTGCGTAAATCTGAAAACTTCTCGCGTGAAGCCTATGCAAAAAAAAACGAATGGAAATAATTGCAACGAAGTTTACATTACTTCCCATTCGTCCATTTTGAATTTCCTCCTAAGTTAATTCCGATTGGCCAATGTGATACTCATACACTCCTTTCCTTGTTAAATATATGGTATAGTAGACAAAATCACAATCCTTAGAGTCGTTGAGAAGATATCTATGTTAAGAGGTATTCTAAGGCTCCAATTTTAATTTAAATCATTCGCTCCCTCTCTGGCTTTCTGTAGGCACAAAGAAACTTGAAATCGGCAACAAAGCCTTGAAATAAGAGATTTAAAAGTATTCCGACGTGTAGGAGCCTTTCGCGACAACGGTTAGCCATGATTATTACGAACATGTGACATTAATTCCTTAGAGCGAAGCGCTGCTTGCGTACTCTGGCTATTTTGGAAATACAGAACGACCTGTACTTTGGATAGGAGAGGGTATGCACTGTTTGGGTAACCTTGGTGTTGAGTAAGAATGCATACTTTTTTTCCATTGTGGATTACACTATAATTTACTCCTTTTACAGCCAATAGTAATCAGTTAATGTTTTGTTATGTACATGACATAATATACTATATGTAATTACACTTACCAAAGGTGAGTTTAGAATAATACTTACTTTCAAAACATTATCCGAAGAATTAGATTTAGAACAAGTCAAATCAGAAAAAAACTCTTCAAGTGTATGTAGCTAAACATTATATCGCATTCTTTTACATTTAAGCACATGGGTTTATGGTAGACTAGTCATTAACAATTTTTTGTTCTTAAGTAACAGTGAATGCGAGTTGTAGTAACCTTGGCATGCAATACCTGGCGTGAGTTGTTGCAAAAATGATATATAGTTCCTTATACTTAGAAAGCCTTTAATTAGTTTTTTCATTCTTACTAATTAATTACCCTTCAGTGCACATTTCTCTCTGCATCGGGTAGTCATTTGAAAATTTATGGCCATTGCTGAAATCATTCCAAACCATTTTTTTTATATACATTACAAATTGCGGCAATCTAGTGGAAAAGAAAAAAATTACCGTGTTGAAAACCTTTAACAAAGGCATAAACACACAAGTCGTATAATTTGGGGAAAAAACATATATATTTCTTAAAACTTTGTTTCAACAAAAGGCTTTTAAAGTTCATTGAGGATGCTTCCAAAATATTTTCAGATCTGATTGTTGTAGGATTTCAATGAAAAAGATTATGATAATATTTGTTTTATTCCAACTTAATTTTGAAATATCAATTCATACATTTAAACTCTGGTCTATCACATTAATGAACAGTAGTTTCAGAGTACTTAAACTACTGTTTAAACTATTTATTCTGACTTCAATATCAAAAACATTCAGCGAATATTGCAGCCTATCATAGGTATGGAAATAACATTTCTACTCTAATTCAATTCATACCGATTACCTGTTTATGACCACCTTTTCATGCCTTTGTGGATACTTGTGATCTGGAAATAACATTACATTAAAATGTTATGCAAGAAAACATTGTTTCCTAATCACAAAGCTAACCGCTCAGCTCTCATAATCATTGTACATTCGGCCCACAACCATAGACATGGGACACAGGACTTGGCAGCACAGAATAGTCTGAATTGAGTTATGACCAAAGTCACCTCACACATCACACTAAATTAAGCTGGACACAGTACTTTTCCAACCAATGTTGTTCACGCATCTCCACCTAGACATTATTGACATAATTTCTAGGTGTCCTTGACAGAGTCAACAACAAGGATTCCAAAAGGTGTCTGGTGTTCTGCCCCTCTTCTCAAAGGTTGCCCTACTAGAGCTTCACATGTCCCTTCTCTCAGACCTTCCCAGGGAAATGTGGCATTAATAGCCTCATTCTGACCCCTAGTGTGAGCTTATGCTGCCTAGTCACTTGTGATCACGACATATGGTCCTGCCTTCACAACATTTTGTTCATCATAGCTCTATTATTAACAAATTTAAAATTCATAGTATCATTCATACCATAATACATACCTTATACATCTGAATAATTCTTGTTTCTCAGGTCTTTGCATCAGCCATGTCTATTTTAAATCTGTAGAAACAGAAGTGATTATCATATGTTTAGTATCAATCACTTCTAAATAGCAGAAAATGGACATGTGTTATGATGTACAGTTGTATGCAATTTGTTGAAAAAATCTGGGTCCAGTTATTGAAGAATCAAAGGACATACATTTTTTAATTTAATAGGTAACAATGCAAGTAAAGACTGATCCTGGTCAACCATACCCATCTGATAGTCATATGTATACAATTTATCCAGAGAATGGATCTCCACTAGTTTTCAAAATAAGATGTACAATTAATGGATTGATATGGACCTGCTTTCATAAATACACAAACTCTAAATTTAGAGTTTCTTAGGAAGAGGTAATTGAAATACAAGAGTTCTTATTGATCAAGTGTCTACATAATCATGATAAACCTTAAATCATTCACTGAATATAAGAACTCCAGCCTTGACTAGATGAGAATATAAATGTAAAAAATCCCCCCTACACATTATATACCTGAAAAGTTTTCTACTTCCCATGTAAAAGTTTCAAGACCTTTTTTTATTAATTGCAATTAGGGATCCTCTTCAATCAACTTGTAGTATCTGAAAATAACCTTAGATTAATATATGCTCAATAAAACACGAACATATGCCATTTAAAAAGCTAACTGCTCAGCTCTCATAATCATTGTACATTTGACCCACAACCATAGACATGGGACACAGGACTTGGCAGCACAGAATAGTCTGAATTGAGTTATGACCAAAGTCACCTCACACATCACACTAAATTAAGCTGGACACAGTACTTTTCCAACCAATGTTGTTAACACACCTCCACCTAGACCTTATTGACATAATTTCTAGGTGTCCTTGACAGAGTCAACAACAAGGATTCCAAAAGGTGTCTGGTGTTCTGCCCCTCTTCTCAAAGGTTGCCCTACTAGAGCTTCACATGTCCCTTCTCTCAGACCTTCCCAGGGAAATGTGGCATTAATAGCCTCATTCTGACCCCTAGTGTGAGCTTATGCTGCCTAGTCACTTGTGATCACGACATATGGCCCTGCCTTCACAACATTTTGTTCATCATAGCTCTAATAACATATAATATCTTGCAATATTATTAACACAATACATACCTCATACATGTAAATTATTCTAGTTTTCATGTATTTGCATCAAGGATGTTCATTTAACCCATTGACGACCAGGCTATTTTGGCTCTAAATGGTCGAAATGCCAGGATATTCAAATGCATAAGCCAAAAGCCTCAGGATTCTCGACCGCACTAGCCATGGGCGAGTGCTGTATGCCCAATTACCCGGCGCACTGGCCTTGACGAAATATCTCGTCGCCAGCGTCAGACCCAAAAACCACTGAGCGTGATAGCAAGTCAACCGGCATGAATGGGTTAATATCTGTAGAAAAAAGAAAAGCTATGAATATCATGGATTTTTAATTTTCAGAATCTATTACTTCTGAATTGCATAAAAAGGACATTTCATGTTATGATACTGTATGGTTATATTGTCTACTTTACTTGTAACAGGATTTAAATTTTACCACTCATGTATCAAAGGATCAGAACAAAAAAGTTCTTTATAGTCAATAGCAATACTATATAGTAATAAATTATCAATAATGATTTCCTTTATGAAAAGTCATCTGCTTACCATGTGATTTGCACCATCCAGTCATCATTCATATAAGTTGGATATCTTCAACACTCTCCTATTGGGTCCTGAAAACAACTTCAGATCAATGGACATTCATAGAAAATTTATAAATATATGTTACAAAGCTAACCGCTCAGCTCTCATAATCATGGTACATTCGGCCCACAACCATAGGCATGGGACACAGGACTTGGCAGCACAGAATAGTCTGAATTGAGTTATGAACAAAGTCACCTCACACATCACACTAAATTAAGCTGGACACAGTACTTTTCCAACCAATGTTGTTAACGCATCTCCACCTAGACATTATTGACATAATTTCTAGGTGTCCTAGACAGAGTCAACAACAAGGATTCCAAAGGGTGTCTGGTGTTCTGCCCCTCTTCTCAAAGGTTGCCCTACTAGAGCTTCTCATGTCCCTTCTCTCAGACCTTCCCAGGGAAATGTGGCATTAATAGCCTCATTCTGACCCCTAGTGTGAGCTTATGCTGCCTAGTCACTTGTGATCATGACATATGGTCCTGCCTTCACAACATTTTGTTCATCATAGCTCTATTATTAATAAATTTAAAATTCAGAGTATCATTCATACCAAAATACATACCTTAAATATCTGAATAATTCTTGTTTTTCAGGTCTTAGCATCAGCCATGTCTATTTTAAATCTGTAGAAACAGAAGTGATTATCATATGTTTAGTATCAATCACTTCTAAATTGCAGAAAAAGGACATGTATTATGTACAGCTGTATGCAATTTGTTGAAAAAATCTGGGTCCAATTATTGAAAAATCAATGGACATATATTTTTTAAATTACTAGGTAACAGTGCAAGTAAAGACTGATCCTGGTCAACCATATCCATCTGATAGTCATACGTATACAATTTATCCAGAGAATGGATCTCCACTAGTTTTCAAAATAAGATGTAAAATTAATGGATTGATATAGACCTGCTTTCATAAATACACAAACTCTAAAGAGTTTCTGAGGAAGAGGTAATTGAAATACGTGAGTTCTTATTGATCAAGTGTCTACATAATCATGATAAACCTTAAATCATTCACTGAATATAGGAACTCCAGCCTCGACTAGAAGATGAGAATATAAACAATGTTAACCCATTCGCGCCGGTTGACGTGCTGACACGTGGTCGAAAAAAGCCCCGGACCCGGGTGACGTCCTGGCACGTGCTACATTTTCGGCCCGCGCGCCGGGAGGCCAGTAGCGACGTGCTGAAACGTCCGCATTAGAATGATAGATTATTCTTAGTACAATTCGATTTTCATACTTGATTTGTCTTAGCTACTTTAGTTTATCCTTCTAAATAGTAGAAAATGGGATATAACGTAATATGAATGACGTCTCAGGTACATACGTAATCTTGATTACGGCATGGTGATTTCTGTTTCTGATTCGTTGAATATGATGATCTGAGTCGAAAGACTATCGTAAAATCAATAGTAATTGGCCGAGGAATAAAAAAAAAAAAAAAAAAAAAATTATAAAACATCTTTTTGTTGCCCCACTAAAAGAAAATGACACTTGAAAAAACATTGTTGTTACTTGCATTCACTTGTATGCACATGTATGGTTGTTCATATTCTCTTTCTTTTCTTTTAGGAAAGAAAAAAAATTGAAAAAAAAACTATGTTTACCTCACTAGAGAATGCTTCCACTTCCCATTGGTATTGCAACATAGGAGTAAAAATATGGAAAAAGTTCAATAGGGAATAACACTAAAAACTGAGCGTGATAGCAAGTCAACCGGCATGAATGGGTTAATATCTGTAGAAAAAAGAAAAGCTATATCATGGATTTTTAATTTTCAAAATCTATTGTTTCTGAATTGCATAAAAAGGACATTTCATGTTATGATACTTTATGGTTATATTGTCTACTTTACTTGTAACAGGATATACATTTTACCACTCATGTATCAAAGGATCAGAACAAAAAAATTCTTTATAGTCAATAGCAATACTACATAGTAATAAGATATCAATAATGATTTCCTTTACGAAAAGTCATTTGCTTACCATGTGATTTGCACCATCCAGTCATTCATTCATATAAGTTGGATATCTTAAACACTCTCCTGGGTCCTGAAAACAACTTCAGATCAATGGACATTCATAGAAAATTTATATATATATGTTACAAAGCTAACCGCTCAGCTCTCATAATCATTGTACATTCGGCCCACAACCATAGACATGGGACACAGGACTTGGCAGCACAGAATAGTCTGAATTGAGTTATGACCAAAGTCACCTCACACATCACACTAAATTAAGCTGGACACAGTACTTTTCCAACCAATGTTGTTCATGCATCTCCACCTAGACATTATTGACATAATTTCTAGGTGTCCTTGACAGAGTCAACAACAAGGATTCCAAAGGGTGTCTGGTGTTCTGCCCCTCTTCTCAAAGGTTGCCCTACTAGAGCTTCACATGTCCCTTCTCTCAGACCTTCCCAGGGAAATGTGGCATTAATAGCCTCATTCTGACCCCTAGTGTGAGCTTATGCTGCCTAGTCACTTGTGATCACGACATATGGCCCTGCCTTCACAACATTTTGTTCATCATAGCTCTATTAACATATAATATTTTGCAATATTATTAACACAATACATACCTTATACATGTAAATTATTCTAGTTTTCATGTATTTGCATCAGAGATGTTCATTTAACCCATTGACGACCATGCTTTTTTGGCTCTAAATGGTCGAAATGCCAGGAAATTCAAATGCAAAAGCCTAATGCCTTGGGATTCTCGGCTGCACTAGTCATGGGCGTGCGCTGTATGCCCGATTACCTGGCGTACCGGCCTTGACTATATATCTCGTCACTGGCATCAGACCCAAAAACCACTAAGTGTGATAGCAAGTCAACTGGCACGAATGGGTTAAAATCTGTAGAAAAAAAAAAAGCTATGAATATCATGGATTTTTAAATTTTCAAAATCTATTGTTTCTGAATTGCATAAAAAGGACATTTCATGTTATGATACTTTATGGTTATATTGTCTACTTTACTTGTAACAGGATATACATTTTACCACTCATGTATCAAAGGATCAGAACAAAAAAGTTCTTTATAGTCAATAGCAATACTAAATAGTAATAAGATATCAATAATGATTTCCTTTACGAAAAGCCATTTGCTTACCATGTGATTTGCACCATCCAGTCATTCATTCATACAAGTTGGGTATCTTCAACACTCTCCTATTGGGTCCTGAAAAGAACTTCATATCAATGGACATTCATAGAAAATTTATATATATATGTTACAAAGCTAACCGCTCAGCTCTCATAATCATTGTACATTCGGCCCACAACCATAGGCATGGGACACAGGACTTGGTAGCACAGAATAGTCTGAATTGAGTTATGACCAAAGTCACCTCACACATCACACTAAATTAAGCTGGACACAGTACTTTTCCAACCAATGTTGTTAACACATCTCCACCTAGACCTTATTGACATAATTTCTAGGTGTCCTAGACAGAGTCAACAACAAGGATTCCAAAGGGTGTCTGGTGTTCTGCCCCTCTTCTCAAAGGTTGCCCTACTAGAGCTTCTCATGTCCCTTCTCTCAGACCTTCCCAGGGAAATGTGGCATTAATAGCCTCATTCTGACCCCTAGTGTGAGCTTATGCTGCCTAGTCACTTGTGATCACGACATATGGCCCTGCCTTCACAACATTTTGTTCATCATAGCTCTATCATTAACCCATTCACGCCGGGGCCATTCCGGCTTTGCACGGTCGCTATACCGAGGTTTTCGAACGCATCATCCGAACACTTCGAGATTCTCGGGCGCACGGGCCGCGAGCCTGGGCTGCCCGCTCGCTCACCCCGAGCGCCGGCCTTGGCCAGATATCTCGTCGGCGGCGTCGGACGCGAAAACCACGAAACGTGTCAGCACGTCATCCGGCGTGAGTGGGTTAAGTTTTATGATAATTAACACTATCATTCATATGACAATACATACCTTATAAATCAAAAGTATACTGGCCTATTCCAGGTTCTTGCATTAGCCGACTTCAAATCAAATCTGCAGAAAGAACGGAGGTGAAAATAATGTATTATATAAATGTCATTCAGTATCACCTGCTTGTGTTACATAAAAAGGATTCCCATTTTGTTGATGTACTGCTGTATGCATATAGCAGGAATGTTAAGGTCAGAAAGTTGGCATGAACTTATCACTAATTACAACTGAAAAAACTAGGATCTTATCGCAATACCTAAAAAAATTACAATTATCACAAACAACTTACTTTTTGTATATCTGAAGTTTACAATAGATCAGAGAAATGAGTTTCTTAAAGTCAATTTCAAAACTATGCTGTAATTGATTATCAATAATGATACCCTTTCCTAAAAGTAATTTACTTACCATGTGATTTGCACCATCCAGTCATTCATTCATAGAAGTTGGATATCTTCAACACTCTCCTATTGGGTCCTGAAAATAACTTCATATTAGTGGATGTTTATAAAAAATGTAGATATATCAGTTCTAAAGCTAACTGCTCAGCTCTCATAATCATTGTACATTTGGCCCACAACCATAGACATGGGACACAGGACTTGGTAGCACAGAATAGTCTGAATTGAGTTATGACCAAAGTCACCTCACACATCACACTAAATTAAGCTGGACACAGTACTTTTCCAACCAATGTTGTTAACACATCTCCACCTAGACCTTATTGACATAATTTCTAGGTGTCCTAGACAGAGTCAACAACAAGGATTCCAAAGGGTGTCTGGTGTTCCGCCCCTCTTCTCAAAGGTTGCCCTACTAGAGCTTCTCATGTCCCTTCTCTCAGACCTTCCCAGGGAAATGTGGCATTAATAGCCTCATTCTGACCCCTAGTGTGAGCTTGTGCTGCCTAGTCACTTGTGATCACGACATATGGCCCTGCCTTTACAATATTCTATTCATCATTGCTCGATTTCTCGAGATTAATGGCATAATTAGCAATCACAAAATACATACCTGATATATAATCACATCGCATGTGTTCTGTTGTGGGTGCAGTACAACTGAAATCAATTGTAAAAAGAAAAAGTTAGCATATGCATGAACAACTACATAAATAAAATTTAGCTTTCAGTTGAGCGTGTGAAAACTAACAACTCAATTTCATCATTTAGGAGTTTATAAAATGAACTAAGCAAGTTTAAAAATGTAAGTAAATCAATTCATTATATATGAATCATAACCTACACAATATAAACCATTTTCATATTCGTATATAAATGTAAAAAGTGAAATGTTTTAACCCATTCCCGACGGGGGAATTCTAGCCTAGAATGTCCAAATGCCGGGGCGTTCGAATTATTAGGCCTAAATCAATTGAATGGCTGGCACAATACTGTGCCGCCCGGCAACTGGGCTTTTGAATGCGCGGTACACATGCTGTACCACCCGTCCTGTGTGGGTTAAGTAACTATGCCATGCTGGGTAGTAACTAAAAAGTGGAGGCGTTCTGAGGAAAGAGTTGGCATAGTGGTCTCTGATGACTGAGCTTGTATAGAGGGAGGATTAAGCCGTGTCCACATGAGTGGGCCTGATCGGCGGGCATGCCTTGACGGGCAAACGATCAAATTGCCTGAATGTTCATTGAGTGAAATCACTAAGGTGGTGCCCAGTAGCTGGAGCTTCGACCCTCGGTCGTGTGGACAACATTCACGGGCAGGCCCGGCAGAATTTGCCCGCCGATAAGGCCTGCTCATGTGGACGCAGCTTTAGAAGGGAGAAGGCACCAGCTCAGGCCTTGTGGCCAGAGGGATGAGGGGGGACAATGTGATCTTCAAGCTGGAAGGTAGATGTCACAGTAACAAATTTGCCCTCGTTGCTTCCCATTTACATCAAAATGAGTGGAAAAACAGCCTGCCAGTTTTCAAATGATGCTATACTGACATGACTCAGTATAATAATTGCAAAAATATCAATTTACCTAATACAACTGTGATTATATAGATAATAGTATAAAAAATAACTTTGAATATCTAAGGAATTGGGAAAACTGGCAAGGTCAGGTAGGGCTAGCAACCGATTTTGTGGAGACGTGCCATTTATGGGGTGGGGGGCATATTCAAAATGACATTACGATTAAGTGCAAAACCTATACTGCGCGCACAAATATAGTTCATACCATCAAAATCGACTTTTAGATCCTTGCCTTGAATGTGTGTATTTCACCCTACCAGCATTTTACACAAGGACTGAAATAATCAATCTTGACTAGCTTATTTTAGTACAATTTGAGCAATAAATTTATAACATGTGATGAAAGGATCTTACATTTAATATTTTAAGCAATAAACGTGCTATAGCAGCAATAGTAATTTTTTCCGTATCTAAAAAGGTATTAAGGAAAAGAATTTTAAGGCAAAGACTGCAGATGACAGGTTTCTTGGGCTATAAAATACAATTGCAACAAATAAGCCTCAAACTCAATGTGCTGAAATTGAGCATTCATCATATAAGTAATGTTCTTAACCCCTTCACTACGAGGACATGTATACTGCGTCCTCGCATCGCTCGTAACAAACCCGAGGACGCATATACTGCGTCCTCACAGCACTTGTAACAAACCTGAGGACGCGCATACTGCGTCATGGTTGAGTTCTGTTGGAATTAAGTTTTCTTTCTTCCGGATACTGTACGAGATCTTTAAAAATAGAGGTCGTATACGATACGATAGATTACTCGACTTTCATTATTATTACATATGAGTGGATTGGCTTATACCAGAGGAGGTACCGATGTGCCCTGCTAGCAATAATTTTATTATTTATTTATGGAACATTATGTAAAAATATAAAACTTATTATGATTAGTTTACCATACTACTACAACCGTTTTCTTTTGTCATCCGAGTGAGGCCTCCCACCAAGGTCACTCTTTCCATCTTCCTCCTAACCCATGTAAATAACCTGTCACATCCATATGGGGGAAGAGGTTAACTATGCATATTTTGATATATAACATGATGATTATGTTGAGGTTTTGGCTTAAAACTTGCCATATTCAATAGTGACTTTTAGAATTTGGCGCACGCCGGCAGCTCGGATGCTGCCAGTAGTGAAGGGGTTAAAAAATACAAATATGGGAGGTTGATATATTCTTGCATTAAAAACTATGTTATCCTAATTTCTTAATGAAAATTTTTTAGCATTACCCTCACAACTGGACGTATAACCAATCTTTGGTATTACTTTCACTGTACATATCTACAATTCAGGGCCTAGATACTCAAAACAAGCGGTCTGTTACAAGTTCGAGGACTGTAACCACCTTACACAAACTTGCAAAAACACTACAATATCGTAACAACTATGCTCACACACTTTTAACAATATTATAAGCACCTTGTCAGGCCAATGTTTAAATAACAATTCAATTAGTTGAATCACCACAAGAGTAGTTTGACATCTGAATGACCAATCAGCAGTTAACCTATTAGACAACAGAAATCTTACAATTAAATATAACAATAGTGCATTTCTGAAATTTCTTGCTTATAAAAGTCAAAAGCTACAATTCCAGATTCATACCATCATAAATTCTTGGGAGCAGTTTAGAAGTGCTGTGATGGCATGCAATGGTGATTAAAAAATTTGAACATGACCTTGGAGCTCGTAGTTTGACTTACGAGATGCGTGGCCTAGCTGCATGGGTTTACATATCGTAAAATGTTTTGAATATCTGGCCCCATAAAGTTATATTTATATCAAAATCAATACATACCTTATAAAATATCTGCTGGTACTACTAGTCACTTTCAATGACAAACAGTTCCCTGTCATGAAGAAATTTATTTCAGGTTCTTGCACAGGCAAGAAATTACTCATTTTCCAGGTTTTAGTATATAATAACCACATAGTCCACATACCTGTTCTATATTTCATCAAAGTGGTAATAATCATATATGTACTCACTTGGTGTCCAGATATCTTGTGGGCTGATTTTTTTTTTTTATCCACTAAAAATCCATTCACAGGTTCTTACATACACACATCATAACAAGCCAAAAAGAATTACTAATTCTTGATTTAGTATAAATGCCTGCATGGAAATTTAAGCTGGGGCTTTTCCTATAGTATTTAAGCTTACAGCCAATGGTCTTTAATAATTCATGGTAAATTTATAGTAACATTTCGCTTGTATTGACTGAAGGCAATCATATTGAAATTTCAGTGCAAATGCAAAATATTATATTCAATGACTGCCCTGATAATACAGTTGCATTAAATGCCAATAAGATTGGGTTTTCATTCTTATTTTTCAAATATATTTTCATGATCATTTAAAATTCCTTACAGTAAGTGATGTGCATCACGTTTATTTTAATAAAAAAAGTCGTATAGCAAATGTATTCCATACAAAAGATTGTCGATTTATATTCAAATAATATTCAGTAGTAATTTGACAATATCTACTTAAAAACTACCAAGGGAAATGAAATTTGTGAACACGATGGTCTCTTTATTTAAGCATCAACTCCATAGCTTACAATGACCTTGTTGAAGGGTTCAATAGCCTTGGCAACCTTTGTTGCAGCCTTTGCCTTCAGTTTCTGAAAGTAAAATAAGAGATATATGCATTAACTAAATGTAAGGTCACTGCTACATCAACAAAATTAAGACACTTTGGGTTGCATAAACCATCATCATAAGAAGACTTACCATATCAGCCCTCTTCTTCTTCTTGTACAGAGCATCCTTAATCTTTCTGCGCATTTCCATTGTCTTTACAATCTTCTGGTGCTTCCACCCTACTTCATGAGAGAGACGGCCAACTGAGCAGTACTGTAAGGTAAAAGTATGTTAACTAGATCATACAAATAAACACTTCAATTGAAATTTTAATCCTACTTTACATAAGCCATCTTACTATCTGTATTTTCAAAAAGGAATAACAAGAAATGAACCTGATAACGATGGAGTAATTTTAACTCTGCCTGGTCTTAATGCCAAGATTTTTCACCCGGAGGCTTAACACTTTGGGTTATTAGCTTGATGTAGTCAAGGCCACCTTCTGTGTGCACTATCATCCAGCACAGCTGTCATGACATACATGTCAGCACTGATTACGTCTAAGAGACAGATATCAAAGCATACATGACACGACATCGGGATCTGCTCACAGTTGAAGCGCGCACACAGTCAAGAAGCATTATGGTTGTAACAGCACTAACTCTAGAGCTACAGGGTTCCAAAGTCAGCCTAAACTCGAATTTGATGATGGATTTATGGAAAAATATTGTTTGGGCTAGTCTGCGCTACCCATAGGGCAGAGAATAGCCTTTCCCCATCCATCTCCTTTTTGCTGGTGCTGCTAGTGTCATAGACCACCCGCCTTGATGACCAGTTGGGTCATTAGGCGCCCCGTTGGAAATGGGTTAATGGGTTAAAATGACTAATCCCAGTACTGTGCACCAGTACTTTCAATGAGTTTATCTACCCTTTACTAATGTATTTAAGGAGTCACTGACTTATTAAATTAAAGTGTACTGTTCCCCAATTTTGATGGCTAGCACTAAAACTTGCTACCCTTTTATTACATTACAATCTTAAACCTAAAATATTTAAATGAACGTGTATAAATAAGAGCTCTATAGCATGTGTGGAGCTATTCCTAAATCTTATCATGTAGCTTGACATTTACATTTTCTTGTATATACAAGCCATCATTGGTCTAAATTTGTATAGAAAAATTTAGAACCCTTGTAGAGCATGTAAAGTAAGAGTCCTTTATAGGAAGTCTATATATATTAATAGGAAATTTGTCTTACCTTGCGACCAGGAGCAAGACGGAGCTTGCGGAGAGCATCTGGCACTACTTTGCGTACGGTGTGCTGATAAATGCCAGGGATACCTTCGTATGCCTTAAGCAATCTAAGTGCTCGCCTGCCTCGCATAGTCTTTGAGGGCAGCATTCCTGGGAATAAATTGTGATGTTACTTAAATTTAACATTCAAACTAGGGGTAGGGATATATATAAAATATTTTCAAGAGTAGAAAATATTGTAGCTCATGAATACTATTCGGTGAAATCTTACCCCTGACAGTCCTCTGGAAAATCTTTGAAGGAGCACGCTGATGGAATGGACCACGTTGTGGGTTGACATTGCACCTCTTCCGCAAGAAGGAAAGGTACTTCAGCTTGTTACGGAAGAAAATGCCCGAGAACACGAGGCACTCGCATCTGGAAGTCAAATGTATAAATATGCATATACAAAAGACATTTTCGTAAGTATATTGCTGGACTATTAATCAATGTGAATGTAATAAAATGTTTGTAATACTAACCTTAGCACAATGACGCGCTGGCCAGCCAGTAGCGTCTTTGCTACTAGTGCAGCCAGGCGACCTGTCAGGTGGCCTGAGGCGTCGATGACAATAGGCTGAAACAATTATTGAATTGTTAACTGTGTTACCAAAGTAACAGTACAGACAACTTATTTTATATACCATGTTGTAAGATTTCTATTTCTCTACATAAAAATTGAGAGGGATTCTTTCATACATTCCTATCGAATTAGAACAAAAATAATGGCTAGACCTGTATTTATCAAAATGATACCAAAGGATCACTGCCTTGTTAATCTATAATAATCAAATTCATCTTTTATATGCTATGATAATCACATCACTAAGCTGGAAATTTACATAACTTCAGTATGTTCTTGAAATATAAAAGCCTTATCATGAAACTATAGTACTAGTACTATATAATCTGTAGCCTAATCATAGACTGTAAAGTAACATTCCCAACAATTGTACACCTGATCACTCCTATAACATGCCCTTATTTTACATTCATTATCCAAATCTATTTGAACCACAATAGCATAAATTATCTGATTTGACAACCTTCAACAGTGACTGGTTTGTTACAGTACTGCAATCTTACTCCTTAACAATTGTTAATATTGGAAGTGGACTTGAAACTATTTAGCAATGTGCACATGTACCAATAGTTCCTGCAGACCAGTATAATTGACAGTATAACAAAATGTTCTCTTCAGTGCAAATGGACATTTTCTCATGCAAGGCAGCTATTATGATTAATTCCCTTGTACCAAAATTCAGTGTTCTTTGAAGTCTATTATACTGAAAGTATACAAGGGGAATAAGAGGCCAAAAACTACAAATTTTTGAAATATATTTCCTCTAACACTGATGTGTAGCTGTGACCAATGTATGTTGGAGCAACTTAAATCAAGAATGGGAGTAACTTGCCAAAATTTTAACAGAACAAATGTTTAGTTTTGAGAATGCAATAAAAACAATTGTATAATGGAATATACAACATATTGTGGACTTTCTTTCACAGATCACTGTTAGTTCTGTATAGTTATGGTTAAAAGCAATGTTTTAATGGAGTCCATGATATACAAGATTATTTGTACGACATTTCTTGCACAAATAAAAAATAAAGATTATCATCATTGCAGAAATATAACAGCTGCTATTTCAACCCTCATCCTACATTGATAATCAACTGATGTATATTTGGTTATGCCCAGTGTGTACTTCAATGAAAAAGTGATCTCAAAATATGATTCAGGAAGTTTGATTTGTCTAAAGGCAACTGATGAACACACAACAGGCCAATCATAAGCAAGGATGGTTTCAGGTTACTTGTTGCTTAAGATTTTAACCCATTCGCGCCAGATAACGTGCTGAAAAGTTTGGTGGTTTTTGCATCAGACGCTAGTGACGAGATATCTGGGCAAGGCCAGTGCTCAGGGTGAGCGAGCGGGCAGCCCAGGTTGCAGCTTGTGCACCCGAGAATCTCGAGGCATTAGGCTTATGCACTCGAAAACCCCGGCATTATGACCATTCAAAGCTGGAATCGCCCCGGCATGAATGGGTCAAGTTTATTTGTCTGTGATAAAGAATCCAGTCCTCTCTATGTAGAAGAGGTCAATTACCATGAATGCTATGCACATGGTATACCATGTGGGCAGATGTGTTATATAGAAACCATGTCTTACTTTTTCTCTACACTTGCCAAAATATAAGGTCTTAGTGATTAATGGCTCTATTCCACACAAACTATCCAATTTTCCTCAAGCCTGTTATATAGGAGATGAAGAGAGGTTGCCAACCCAAACTTAAGATTGCACCAAAGATAATCAATATATATATATATATATATATATATATATATATATATATATATATATATATATATACACACACACACACATACTAAATATCTTTCTCACCTGCTGGTGCTAGAGAAAAAAGTGGTGCCATCTAGGTTTTGGACGTTAAGCTTGCACGATATTACGGTAATTATAGTAATTAGGACTGCAGTAGCCATCATCACTCATTCCTTTTTCATAGCAAAATAAAATAGCACAGTGATCCAAAATCCCCGAACGTCGTGTACGTCATGACGCCCGTCGTCAGGCCAAAGCTCCTACGTCATGTATGTCATGACACCCGTACGCAATGGGTTAATATATTTTTTAGCAATAAATGTGCTATAGCAGAAATAATGTCATTTTTTCCTTATCTAAAAAGGTATTAAGGAAATGAATTTTAAGGCAAAGACTGCAGATGACAGGTTTCTTGGGTTATAAAATCCAAATGTAACAAATAAGCCTCCAACTCAATGTGCTGAAATTGAGCATTCATTATATATACAATGTTCTTAAAAAATACAAATATGGGAGGTTGATATATACTTGTATTTAAAACTATGTTACCCCAATTTCTTAATGAAAATCTTTAACTTTAGCATTGCCCTCACAACTGGACATACAACCAATCTTTGGTATTACTTTCACTGTACATATCTACAATTCAGGGCCCAGATACTCAAAACAAGCTCTGTGTTACAAGTTTGAGGACTGTAACCACCTTACACTAAATTGCAAAATCACTACAATATCGTAACAACTATGCTTATACATTTTTTACAATATTGTAAGCACGTTGTCAGGCCAATGTTTAAATCACAATTCAATTTGTTGAATCACCATGAGGGGAGTTTGACATCTGAATGACCAATAAGTAGTTAGCCTATTAGACAATAGAAATCTTACAATTAAATATAACAATAGTGTTTTTTTGAAAATTTCTTGCTTATAAAAGTCAAGAGCTACAATTCCAGATTCATACCATTATAAATTCTTGGGAGCAGTTTAGAAGTGCTGTGATGGCATGCAATGGTGATTAAAAATTTGAATATGACCTTGGAGCTCACAGTTTGAATTACGAGGTGCGTGGCCTGGCTGCATGGGTTTACATGTCGTAAAATGTTTTGAGTATCTGGCCCCATAAGTTAATTATATCAAAATCAATACATACCTTATAAAATATCTGCTGGTACTACAAGTCACTTTCAATGACAAACAGCTCCCTGTCATGAAGAAATTGATTTCAGGTTCTTGCACAGGCAAGAAATTACTAATTTTCCAGGTTTTAGTATATAATAACCATATAGTCCACATATCTGTTCTATATTTCATCAAAGTGGTAATAATCATACGATGTACTCACTTGGTATCCAGATATCTTTTTTTTTATCCACTAAAAATCCATTCACAGGTTCTTACATACACACGTTATAACAAGCCAAAAAGAATTACCAATTCTTGATTTAGTATAAATGCCTGCATGGAAATTTAAGCTGGGGATTTTCCTACTGTATTTAAGCTTTCAGCCAATGGTCTTTAAAAACTCCTGGTAAATTTACAGTAACATTTCACTTGTGTTGACTGAAGGCAATAATATTGAGATTTCAGTGCAAATGCAAAATATTATATTCAATGACTGCCCTGATAATATAGTTGCATTACATGCCAATAAGATTGGGTTTTTTATTTTTCAAATATATTTTGATGATCATTTAAAATTCCTTCCAGTGATGTGCATCACGTTTATAGCAAATATATTCCATACAAAATATTATCAATTTGTACTCAAATAATATTCAGTAGTAATTTGACAATATCTACTTAAAAACTACAAGGGAAATGAAATGTGTAAACACGATGGTCTCTTTATTTAAGCATCAACTCCATAGCTTACAATGACCTTGTTGAAGGGTTCAATAGCCTTGGCAACCTTTGTTGCAGCCTTTGCCTTCAGTTTCTGAAAGTAAAATAAGAGATATATGCATTATCTGAATGTAAGGTCACTGCTACATCAACAAAAGTAAGACACTTTGGGATGCATGAATCATTATCATAAAAACACTTACCATATCAGCCCTCTTCTTCTTCTTGTACAGAGCATCCTTAATCTTTCTGCGCATTTCCATTGTCTTTACAATCTTCTGGTGCTTCCAGCCTACTTCATGAGAGAGACGGCCAACTGAGCAGTACTGTAAAGTAAAAGTATGTTAACTAGATCATACAAATAAACACTCAATTGAAATTTTAATCCTACTTAACATAATCCATCTTACTATTTGTATTTTCAAAAAGGAATAACAAGAAATGAACCTGATAACGATGGAGCAATTTTAACTCTCTGGTCTTAATGCCAAGATTTTTCACCCGGAGGCTAAACACTTTGGGCTATTAGCTTGATGTAGTCACGGCCACCTTCTGTGTGCACTATCACCCAGCATGCCAGCCATACAAAAAGCCATGACATGACATTGCATCCCCATCGGCAAGTGCTACCACTTCATGACTGATGACAATTCTTTTCACCCAACATTTACCCATTGCGCACAGGTGTCATGACATACATGTCAGCACCAATTAGGTCTAAGAGACGGGTATAAAAGCGTACATGACGCGACATTGGGATCTGCTCACAGTTGAAGCGCACAAAGTCAAGAAGCATTATGGCTGTAACAGCACTAGCTCTAGAGCTACAGGGTTCCAAAGTCAGCCTAAACTCAAATTTGATGATGGATTTAAGGGAAAAATATTGTTTGGGCTAGTCTGTGGAGAAAACCCTTTCCCATCCCTTTCATTTTTGGCTGGTGCTGCTAGTGTCGTAGACCACCCGCCTTGATGACCAGTTAGGCCGTTGGAAATGGGTTAATGGGTTAAAATGACTAATCCCAGTATTGTGCACCAGTACTTTCAATGAGTTTAACTACCCTTTACTAATGTATTTAAGGAGTCACTGACTTATCAAATTTAAGTGTACTCTTCACCAATTTTTTACAGCTAGCACTAAAACTTGCCATTCTTTTATTACATTACAATCTTAAACCTAAAATATTTAAATGAACGTGTATAAATAAGAGCTCTATAGCATGTGTGGGGGTATTCCTAAATTTTATCATGTAGCTTGACATTTACATTTTACCTTGTAACTTATGGGATAAAGTGTTTGAATTTGAATATACAAGCCATTAATAGTAAATTTGTATAGAAGAAGAAAGAAAGAAAGAAAAAAAAAATCCTTGTAGAGCATGTAAAGTAAGTCCTTTATAGGAAGTCTATATATATTAACTGGAAATTTGTCTTACCTTGCGACCAGGAGCAAGACGGAGCTTGCGGAGAGCATCTGGCACTACTTTGCGTACGGTGTGCTGATAAATGCCAGGGATACCTTCGTATGCCTTGAGCAATCTAAGTGCTCGCCTACCTCGCATAGTCTTTGAGGGCAGCATTCCTGGGAATAAATTGTGATGTTACTTAAATTTAACATTCAAACTAGGGGTAGGGATATATATAAAATATTTTCAAGAGTAGAAAATATTGTAGCTCATGAATACTATTCGGTGAAATCTTACCCCTGACAGTCCTCTGGAAAATCTTTGAAGGAGCACGCTGATGGAATGGACCACGTTGTGGGTTGACATTGCACCTCTTCCGCAAGAAGGAAAGGTACTTCAGCTTGTTACGGAAGAAAATGCCCGAGAACACGAGGCACTCGCATCTGGAAGTCAAATGCATAAATATACATATACAAAAGACATTTTCGCAAGTATATTGCTGTACTATTAACCAATGTGAATGTAATAAAACGTTTGTAATACTAACCTTAGCACAATGACGCGCTGGCCAGCCAGTAGCGTCTTTGCTACTAGGGCAGCCAGGCGACCTGTCAGGTGGCCTGAGGCGTCGATGACAATAGGCTGAAACAATTATTGAATTGTTAAACATGTTACCAAAGTAACAGTACATACCACTTATTTTATATACCATGTAAGATTTCTATTTCTATACATATAAAGTGTGGGATTCTTTCACACATTCTTATCAAATTAGAAAAATAATGACTAGACCTGTATTTATAAAAATGATACCAGAGGATCACTGCCTTGTTAATCTATAATAATCAAATTCATTTTATATGCTATGTTAACAATCACATAACTGAGCTGGAAATTAATAAAAATTATAAAAGCCTTATCATGAAACTATAGTACTATTACTATATAATCTGTAGCCTGATCACAGACTAAAGTAACATTCCCAACAATTGTACACCTGATCACTCCTATAACATGCCCTTATTTTACATTCAGTATCCAAATCAAGTTGAACCACAATAGCATAAATTATGTGATTTGACAACCTTGAACAGTGACTGGTTTGTTACAGTACTGCAATCTTACCCTTTAACAATTGTTAATATTGGAAGTGGACTTTTAAACTATTTAGCAATGTGCACATGTACCAATAGTTCCTGCAGACCAGTATAACTGACAGTATGTTCCCTTCAGTGCAAATGGACATTTCCTCATGCAAGGCAGCTATTATGATTAATTCCCTTTTACCAAAATTCAGTGTCCTTCGAAGTCTCTATTATACTAAAAGTATACAAGGGGAATAAGAGGCCAAAAACTACAAATTTTTGAAATACATTTCCTCTAACACTGATGGAAGCTGTGACCAATGTATGTTGGAGCAACAAACTATCAAGAATGGGAGTAACTTGCCAAATTTTTTTATAGAACAAATGTTTAGTTTTGAGAATACAATAAAAGCAATTGTATAATGGAATACACAACATATTGTGGACTTTCTTTCACAGATCACTAAGTTATGTATAGTTATGGTTAAAAGCAATGTTTAAATGGAAAATAGTGTGTGAAATAATGGGAGTCCATGATATACAAGACTATTTATACGACATTTCTTGCACAAATAAAAAATAAAGAATATAATCATAGCAGAAATATAACAGCTATTTGAACCCTCATCCTACATTGACAATCCACTGATGTATTTTTGGTTATGCCCAGTGTGCACTTCTATGAAAAAGTAATCTCAGAAAATATGATTCAGGAAGTTCAATTTGTCTAAAGAAGGCAACTGATGAACACACTACAGGCCAATCATAAGCAAGGATGGTTTCATGTTACTTAAGATTTTAACCCATTCGCGCTGGATGACGTGCTGACAAGTTTAGTGGTTTTTGCATCAGACATTGGTGACGAGATATCTGGGCAAGGCCAGTGCTCAGGGTGAGCGAGTGGGCAGCCCAGGTTGCAGTTTTAAGCGCCCGAGAATCTCAAGGTGTTAGGCTTATGCTCTCGAAAACCCCGGCATTACAACCATTCAAAGCTGGAATCGCCCCGGCATGAATGGGTTAAATTTATTTTTTGTCTGATATAGAATCCAGTCCTCTATGTAGAAGAGATCAATTACCATGAATGCTATGCACATGGTATACCATGTGGGCAGATATATTATGTAGAAACCATGTCTTACATTTCCTCTACACTTGCCAGACATATAAAGTCTTAGTAATTAATGGCTCTTCCACACACACACTATCCAATTTTCCTCAGGTTTCCCCAAGCCTGTTATATAGGAGATGGAGGGGGGTTACTAATCCAAACTTAAGATTGCACCAAAAAGATATTCAGTATATATATACTAAATGTCAAAGCAGTATGATTACTTTAAAAATGAAGAAAGATTCAAGTGGATATAACAAAGCCAGTATAATTATGAAAGTGTTGTCTACATGTTACTAGCATCATAGTCTACGAAAGACATCACAT
>BOPN01001657.1:230000-235000 GCA_017312705.2 Penaeus japonicus
AGATATTTAATGAAGTAATACTTAATACCATTGTAATACATATTCTAAACAACAGGCTGAATTGGTCCACCTGCGCCAGGAGTGTGCTGAGGGATTGGCATTCCGTCAGGTTGCAGAAGCAGAAAATCGAGAACTCCTAATGAAACTACACTCAAGTCAGTTGCAGCTTCACTCAACTGGCGGCTCAGCACACACACAGGATTCAGAGAAGATTAGAGAGCGTCTGGTAATACTGCTTATTTTGTTTTATTTTTATCAGAGTCCTGTACCTATTTAGCATTGCAAATGATGTGATTGGAAAGATGTGATATCTCAAACATTTCAAATGATGGTCATTTTTTAACCATTCATATAAAAGAAAGAAAGATAATGGTATTGAGCAAATTGTATAGGTGTAACTCTTACAGGAAATAGAGGTAATATTAAGATATATGAGTGATTCAATTTGTTTATCATGAAAGACATAAGCTCTCTGATTGAATAATATTCCTGTATCCTGCTGCAAATAGGAGAATTATGTAAGTAAAGCTAATAGCCTTGTAGTCTTACTTTTAGACTTTGGTGATTTTTTTTTTATATCTTTCTATAAAGTTTCTTTACTTTGTCTTTGTACTTGTGATATATAGCATACCCATGTATTGTTTATTATATATATATATATATATATATATATATATATATATATATATGTAAACATTTTTTTCTTGTTTTACACATTTTGAATGTAATGATGATTTACAAGTGCATGATGCATGGTGGTACATTATAAGATGGATGTGATTTTAATTGAGTGTACCATATGTTATGTTATTTTTGAAATATATTGTTATCTAAATTTGCATCATATTTTACAAGGAAAAGGAACTACAAGAGCAACGTGCTGAGAGTTTAAAAACACATGTTGGAACTCATGAAAATATATTGCTAAAGAAAGAAAATGATTCTCTACGACGGTACATCCTTGGATTGCAAGGAGAGCTTTATGGAGCAAAATTGGCTGCTAAATACCTTGACAAAGAACTTGCTGGAAGGTAAGTTCAAATGAAAATATATTTGTTTATAGCCTTAGGGTAATAGCAAAGATCTAAGGGTGATTAATTGAAAAGGGAATATTATCTCTTTAATATCTTACAAATGATAAAATCTTTTTGTTTTGTAGGATTCAGCAGATTCAGCTCCTTGGAAGGGACTTGCGTGGTGAAGAGCATGACAAATTATGGCGCCAGTTAGAAGCAGAGATCCATTTACACAGGCACAAAACTGTTGTTCGTGCTTGTCGTAGTAGATATACTCATGCCCCACAGGTATATACTGATGTATGATGTATGATGAATTTTATTTTGCTGAATAAGATGTGTAAATTATATTTGAGACTAATTATAGAGCTGGATTGTTGTAATGTGTATCAAATGAATAATGCAGTTACAATAAACCAGGCAATAGGAGATGCAAGAGAAGAGAATGGGGCTGGTGTTATGAATGGGAATGTCATCGCACAGCCAAGTAAGCAGCAGCAGCGCAGAGTTGTGGTTTTGGAGAAGCCAACACATGAAGGCTTAGGAATGTCCATTACAGTAAGTTATAAAGTTAGAGTAAGAACAAGAGAATAAAATAGTGAAAATGAGAGATTGAGAGTGGAGTCCAAGTGTAAGTATCAGGAGCAGCAAAAGTAGGAGAAAGGGAGAGCATGAGGAAAAGAGAAAGAAGGAGATATTAGTCAGATAGAAAGAAATGTAGACAACTACATACTGTATTTTGCTTGTGATAGTTTGAGAATTAGAATGACACAGGTGTAAATTCAAGTGTTATGCAGGTGCAGAATATATTAGTTGTGCCCAGAGGGAATTTAAACTTTCTTATCAAATCTCATATTATGGTTGCATGTTTCCCAGATTTTTTGTCTTCTTATAGAAAATTATTTTATTAGGGTTAGTTTAGAGTTAGTTATTAGTTAGTTTGTTTTCCATTTTTGCTGAAAACAAGAATTCAACATTTTCTTAGCCTATTGCTTGACAGGTTTATGTAAGAGACATGGGGCTGTCATTTGGTAGGTTTGGTGATTGACAGAGACTTAAGCTCCACCCAACTCCTTTTCAATTATGCAGAGTACTGAAAATCTCAAGCTTTTTTTGTGAGATTTATAGTGGGTACTGGTATAACCATGACAATGTTTAGACAAAAAATACCTATAACATAGTATTTTAGTCTCCCTAAAGGAGGAATATTGGCACTGCACTCAGTGTAACATCAATATCAGAAATTTATGAAAGGAGAAATACAAAGGTTTCTTTATTTTAACAAAGAAGAAGAAAACTATTTGCAAATGTACATACTCCTCCTCCTCCTCACTCTGTGTGCCACTCAGCAAAACAGGTAAACTGGCAGTGGTACCTTACATAGCTTGCATAAGATCAGAAACATGAACATGTTGCCACCTGTCCAACCTCAATATGAGTTTGTGAAAATAAATTTTATTCTTAGTATATATTTATAAGATTATGGCTGTAATATTTACTGATTGGATTGTTGAATGATATGATATTTTAATGGCTTTCTGATGAACCATTTTTTGCAGGGCGGAAGAGAGCATGGAGTACCAGTCCTTATTTCAGTCATACACCCAGATACTCCAGCCAGTCGTTCAGGGCAACTCTATGTAGGAGATGCAATCATCTCTGTTAATGGTTTATCATTAAAGGAGGTAAAGTTATTTGATAAAGTACAGTTTTTGAATGACCAAGAAACTGGTATAGCAAGGTGATATATATGTATAAAAGAATTTAATTTCATTGAAAATAAGCAAAATTTTAAGCCAATATGTTTCTCCCCATGATAGGTAAGCCATGCAGATGCAGTACGACTGTTATCTTCACAGGAAGGTACTATCACCCTTGAGGTTGTATATGTGTCTCCAGAAGAGGAAGATGATGATGATGCTTCACTGATTGATGATCCCTATGGCTTTAAGTAAGTCCATACTTGGCCTGTTTTGTATGTCATGATTTTAATTCTTTCTTACTGTATTAGTATTTTATTATAAATATTTAATTGTGTGTGTGTGTGTGTGTCTGTTTGTGACTGTGTCTGTGTGTACATTTTTATTATGATGTTATGATAAACACCTCCAGCCTGAACCTGATTATTGTTATGATAAACACCTCCACCCTGAACCTGATTATTGCTATCAATGCCCAGAGATATGGAATACTAGAAGCAATATCAAAATCTTTTATTATCAGCTTTTACAAAACTGTCATAACTGTAAATGTTTGTAAATATCACTCTTTGCCTCATTCTGACTCATTTCATCATGTTGATATCTCATTTGCCATGCAACTTGCATTCTCAGGTATGATAATAGCATGTTGGAGGAAAGCTTTTCTTAATTCTATTCTTATCAAATAGGTACAAAATATACGATGAAGATGTTGTAAGTCTTACCAGTAGTCAGCTGATGCCAAACGGGCGACTGTCAAGAGCATCCATAGAAAGTGTAAGAGGATCCACAGACAATATGCTCCTTGATTCCCCCAGGTTAGTTACACTAGATACAGGTTTGTAAGGCAGTTATCATGATTGATCTTATTTATTTATCTTTTAAAAGGCATCATTAAGTTAGTCTTTGCTTTTTTTTCCACCACATCTAATGTATTGCAACTGAAGTCTGGTTCTTTGGTTTAAATCCCCAGGAGAGGTGTAGATGTCGATGAAGCAATCAGTGAAGGTGTTGAAGAGTTGGCAGTCAGTAATGGAGTATGCACACACTCATCTAGCAATGGCATGCAGGATCTGACTGCCAGCAGTGGCACAGGAAGCCTAATGACCAGTAATGGCACAGGAGACTTGACTGCCAGTAACGGTGTGGAAGCTTTGGCAGTGAGCAATGGCATGGGAAGCTTAACCAACAGTGGAGTGCTGATGGATGAAGCAGCCTCTCAAGAGAGTCTCAGTGGCAACACAGGACATCTAGAATTCCATAGTGATGTTACAGGTACTGCTATCGATGCACTTGTTTTTCTAACCAGGTGTTGTTGTGTGAGTGTCTTTTACTTGACAGCAGTTGATTTTGAGACTTCAAGCACTGTTTCTTTCCTAATGTGTCAAAAGATGGCTAATGACATTTTTATCAGGAAATTTACAAATTATTTATGGATAATTTGAATGGTTTAAGAAAAAGGAAAATTGCTGATTATATGTATGATATGATCAAACACTTAACTTGTTGGATGCAGGTCATTGATTTTCTTGTTTTGACCATAAGACAAGCATCAGTACCACTTGTGCAGCACACCAGACCGGTTTTATTTCAGAGGGGGGGATGGTGTCTCACTCACACAATATGATACAAGAGTCTTTTTTGTGTTAGCTCATATTTGATCTTTACAATCCATCTGATAAAAGTAATGCAGTTTTATGAGAGGACAAAAACAACTTTATTTGTTTCTTATTCTTTTACTTCTGTAAACAAATAAGAAATAACTATCCCCAACCATAAAAACATTAAGAAGAGGAAGGTGACCTGTGCTTATGGCTGTGAAGGCTACATCACAAAGCAGCCACACTGGCAGTGTCACATTGCAGCCACTGCACTTGGTCTGGTTTCGCTTTCCTCCTCTCATTCTGCCTGCATATCTTGCACCACTTGTACTTTGGAGCCAGAGGTCAGCATCTTGCTGTATGTCATCACTCTCTAAAGATAGTGTTTGCTAGAGACCATGTATAGGCACCCTTCAAAGCTTTCTCTCATGTTGGTGCCAGGAGAGATTGGTGCCATCTGTATTTGTGTTTTAAACTAAACGTATATTATGGTAATTATAGTAATTGTAATGATAATTTTCATTACCAGTCAATGAATATAACTATACTCATAGTATGATTGTAAAAAACAATATTGGAAAATCCTCTGATAGGTGACAAACAACAATTTACCTGCATCAGCAAGTTCATGCCATCTGCATCAAACAGGTTATAACTCCATTTATCCATTTAGAGGAATTCTT
>BOPN01001657.1:240000-245000 GCA_017312705.2 Penaeus japonicus
TGTGAATGAGGACCTAACAGCCTTGCATTTATAATTTTGTTATGTTGGAGAGCAGAGTTATTCTAATTGAAAACACAATGGCATTTTTTTCCACACTGTTATCCAGAAATTTTGTCAAGTGAAATTTAAATTGTTGTCTTCCTATAGTATTATAGCTCAAATTTCAAAAAGTGAGAATCATAGGGCATAGGTTATAAGAAAGAGTGATTTATTGGCATTTGGGTAATGAGCACTGATTTATGAATACAATGTCATTAAGTATTGTTGTCTTTTGCCATATAAGGAAGTTTTTGGTGTTGTGTTCTGATTCATTTTAACTTAATGATGCTGTATTATTCATGTCCGCTTTGGTTTTGTTTTGTTTTTTGCACATAGATAGTTCCACAATCAAGCCTACCTAAACTCACCCACTTACCCCATATTTTGAATTTTGGGGAATATAGAAATATAACCTTTTTCCTGAAAATTTAAGGAATTGCAGTAAACAGGTGAAGTAGACCTATTAATCGACTCCTTGGTGACTAATCTGTTGTGGACTCATGTATGTCTAAAGAATATTAATGAAATAAAACCATAGTTCATGTCTCCAGTGTCAGTAGGTTAATACTTTTACATTGATGATAAGCCAACTCTTTTAATGGGAGTTTATATCAAATTAATGGAAATATGTTGCCACAATTAAAGAAGTGTTGGAGACAGTTATAAGTCAGTTTGAATGATGCAATGAATGTCTTGGAAATGCATTAAACTTCAGTTGAATCATCTGTTGAAATTGTTAGAGATAAATGATCTGAATTTCATGTAGTTATATTTTCTATCTTGCCATTGGCTTTGTTTGGAAAGTCTCTTATACCCCACCAGTAAGATGGAGGCAAAATATTATCTATACTGACTAGCTTTTTTTAACATTTATATAACTTACTGGGTACATACTTCATACAGAAATAATCAGTAGACCCTACAGAATCCAACCTTTGAATTTATACTCTTCTGGTGTACAAGTTTGGCTTCATTCTATAGACTTCCTCCTCTACCATTCTATAATTATCACACAATACTATGTACATTTGAGAGAGAACTCAAGTGGACCAACCTATTCTTGAATATATATGATTTGCCAAATCAGTCATTTTTATGATTTTTTTATATTGACTGAAATTATAGATTTGTTATAGAGAAAACTAAGTCAGTTTTGTGAATGATTGTAAAAAAAAAAGCCTGTAAATCTGTATTATTTGTGTTACTATTGTGTTTTCATCTTCCTCATGGAAAGGAGTCTGATCTTCTAACCTTGCTAAGACATTTGCATGCATTATATGTAGGTGATCACAGAAACATTCCTTGAAATGTTATCCCATTGATAGCAAATGGCATGATTTGCTGTCAAGGCAGCATTGGTCGTAAACACGGATGGCACCGTGCCATACAACATAAACCCGCCACATGACTGTATACATATTTTATTAAAACTGCGGCCAATGGGTTAATGAAGGCTAATGAAGCTTTCAGGTATTTTGAAGGTAAATAGGTTGAAATTTGTCAGTTGTAAGAATGCGTAACGAAGACTGTGAACTAGTTTGTATGAGTGTGAGTACATTTTTGTAGTGGTACTAGTTTGTGTGAATCTGTGAATACTCCAAATCCCCCACACACCAACTCACATGCACACATTGAATACACACCAAATCACTGACACTCACACTCACACTCACACACACTCACACTCACACTCACACTCACACTCACACTCACACTCACACTCACACTCACACTCACACTCACACACACTCACACTCACACTCACACACTAACACACACACACACACACACCTTTTTTGTATCTGTTTTTCTGTTGCTGTAACAAGTTTTTTGTTCAAACATTCATAAACCATTTATCAAAACATTCTCCTTCATTTGACTACAGAGGACACTTGTAAAATGATCAATTGGAGTGTTTATTTCAGTATTTTTACTTTGCATTTAAGATGAAAAAAAATATGGAGCAGATATAGCCTGCCTGATGAATTGAAAATCAGTACACTTAAAAATAAAACTGGAACAGCATATTCATAAGACTGTTATTGCATTTATCTGTACAAATATTTATTCTTGATTTTGGGTTATTCATTAGAGTAATAGAAATATATATAGGATACATCATTGTTTTGTAAATACAAGCTGAAGCAGTTGTACTAATTACCCATTAACATCCAGATAAACAGTTTAAAAACTATAGGCTTCAGAAGAACTACATTAGTTGTTGAAACAAGTACTGCAGCTTTTTAAAAACAGAAATGGCTTGTGTGTGTATGTCTTGTCTTGACTTTGAATACAGTAAAAAGGGGATTGTGAATTCCATATTTTTTCTGAGTTATATTGGTAGAGAGGTCAATTTATTACCTGAATTCCCCAGAAAGTTGAATGATGTAACTTTATTTATTCACTTACTTCTTTTTTTAAAATTATGACAGGAGATATAGGCAACATTTATGAGTTCACAGAGAAGGGTAACACAGTCTGAAGGAGAAGCATGAGAGGGTGATTTTTTTTCCTGTGACTGAATGTCAGTTCAATTAAAACTTTTCAGTGGCTGCTGTACTTATTTCATGGTATGTAGGTGAGTATGAATGATCTGTTACAAAGGAGAAAATAGTTGATTTACATGTCAACCAGTTTTGGTTACCTGTTGATATTAATTCGTGTAAACACTGCTCTTATAAAGCTATGAAAATATATTTGAAAAAAGTGGACCACATATTGAGCCCAAATTACAGAGTATTGTAGTATTTCACTACAATGCTCTGGCAGGATAAGTTTTTTTTTATCACCTGTTGATTTAACTGTATCTTAGCTTGTATTTCATATTTATTATATAGTAATAGTTTGTACAGTGTTTCCCTTTTTAAGTTTATTATATTTATACATTGCAGAATACTTTAAAATGCATACGAAAGGTATTGTTTACTTTTTCCAAGATGTGCTTGGAATTTCTGTTGTTTAATGTTTGAATTTTGTGTAAATTATTTTATTTATTTCATTATTGGATCTGATTGTATTAGTACGCAAAAATAATTGATGTCATAAGCTGAATTTGAAAGTTTTAGTAAAATTTCTTATTACAAATTTATAATAAATTTTAATCTGTCATTTATTATGTAGACCAAAGAAATGTTGATTGCCTTAATAATAAACTTTATATAGCATGATTGTGTTTTTATTTGAGTAGCAGAGCCCTGTATATTAACCCTCTCGTGACGGGTGGTACAACATTGTACCGCGCATATTAGGCCTTTTCGCTGGGGACGTGATATGGCGTCGGTTATTTAACTGATTTAGGCCTAGCGTTCGAAAGCCCCGGCATTGTGACATGCAAGGCTGGAATGCCCCCGTCGTGAATGGGTTAAAGAAAGTATTAGGGATCTAGTATAATTTATTTATTCATTTTTACCTTTCAAACACAAGGATGAACCAGTTGCAGAAAGCTTGATTCATTGCCAGTTTTATATATTATGAATAAGGAAAGACCACAAAAGAAAATTGGAGACAAAGATTTAAAAAATAACTGCAAACCATTCCACTATAGGAGTTTTTTGGGGAATGAGTTACTTTCACACTGCACTTCTTTTCTTTTAAAATACAAGCTAGTAGAAAAACACATCATACAGGTCTAGAAAATAATTGAAAATATATTTTAAGATGCCCAGCCCAGGCCTATTTCAAACAGGTTAATGCAAAATACCAAAATTTATTTCTGACTATGCAATGTAAAGTTCTGGCAATATATATATAAAAGAAAAACGCTCATAAAGACACTTGGACGAGATATCAGAGGCTCCTAATGATCAAAGAACATTAAAAGGGAATGAGAAAGATGAAAGAAACATAAACCTGATAATTTGTAGAATTGCATCAGATTTACTAGCTTATTTCCTTGTCTCAGGAAACCATTTTCATGAAGACTATAGATCTCTTACATTAATTATAGAAATGGATATGCAGTGGATGAAAAAAATAAAACCACTCCTCTTAATATAGTGAAGAGTGAAGAAAAGACTATTTTCTTAACAGTTTTTTATCATCAATTCCTTCAAGTAACCAATAAAGTCAGACTTATCAGCATAAGAGTATCATTTTTCCATTCATCAACTTTTACACATTCAAGTAAAATTTATAAAGAGGATCAAACAAAACTATGTATGATTCAGACAAATCTTTATCAATCAAAATATTTTTTCAAGATACAAAAAATGGAATTACAAGATATTACATAATTTCTTAATACAAGATAATTAAATTCTTATTAACTACAGTACAAAAATATTTGTCTGCTGCATATGCTTGGTCTGGATATATATTCAGTATTTCTCCTTAAAAAGTTATTCAATTATCTTTCCCATGTACACTGGAAGAGGATTCTCTTTATGAAATTTCTTTAGATACCAACATGTAAGTTTCATGTGTCTGTCTTTTGTAGCAAAGTGGTCCATTACAGTCTGAAAATAAAGGAATATTATCAAATCATTACTTCACTGAATAATATTACAATGAAAAGTTAAATAAATAAATTGAATAATATAGATAAAACAATGAATATGGAACTGTTATAATAAGAATTTTCAAAGTATATTCAAAATCATATAAGATCATCTTGCCATCATATCAATGGTACTTAGGGATATATACTGATTTTTCCAAATTTTACAATAAATAGCTTGTAAAAAAAATCATGACTTGGTGATAATATATGACCTTAAGAGCCAAACATATAACTAGTCATAAATAAACATAATACTAATAAAAAAAAAGTAAAAATAAAATTCAGAATTCATACCTTTGCAAGAACTTTTGCTATTCCTTGTCCTTGAAATGCCTCAGGGACTACAGTATGCTGCAAATCGACTGCTCCTGTGGTTGGATCTATAACATCGTACTGAAGGAAAGCTTTATCTGCAGAGAGAACAAATAATGGGAATATGTTCTCTCAAAAATTACTTTAGATA
>BOPN01001657.1:255000-257500 GCA_017312705.2 Penaeus japonicus
CAGGACACCGATATAAGACAATATGAACCCCGGGCGTGAGACAAAGTAGGTCGGTGACCCTCAGTTCTCTGGCCGAGGTGTCTGGCCGGAATAAAGACATGAACAGTCACTTAAACTTTTATATTGCATGACAGGCGAATGGCTTATGTCCTGAACTTGGCATGCGAATTTTATTTACATCTTGTCAACGGCCAAAATGCTGAGTAAGAATCTGCTCCTCTGATTTATATAGCTGTTATAGTTGTGTCATTTGTAGTAAATAAGTTATGAGCAGCAATAATAGTATTAGCAGTAGTAGTACTAGGATTTTTACAATCATTATTGCGTTGTTTTTGTTTCTGTGATAGTATTAGTGGGAGTCTCCCTCTCAATGCTACACTCTTGCAGGATATAGGTCAACAGGGACATTCAACATGACTGGCAGAATCCCTTATATGCATGACATGTATATATATATACATATATATAAATACATATATATCTACATCTATCTATCTATCTATCTATATATATATATATATGTGTGTGTGTGTGTGTGTGTGTGTGTGTGTGTGTGTGTGTGTGTGTGTGTGTGTGTATGCGTGCGTGCATATATATATATATATATATATATATATATATATATATATATATATATATATATATATATATATATACATATATATATAAATATATATACATATATATATATATATATATATATATATATATATATATATATATATGTATGTATATAGTTATACATGCATATATACATATATGTACATACGTATGCATATATATATACATATATATATATATATATATATATATATATATATATATATATATATATATATATATATGTATATACACACACACACACACACACACACATATATATATATATATATATATATATATATATATATATATATACATATAGATAGATAGATATAGACAGACATATAGTTAGAAAGACAGCTAATCACAGACATTCAGAGTGGCTTTTCAATCTCTTTCCAAAATAAGTACAATGCTCTGTCATGTGACGCAAGAACCTTCACTGCTGACACGTGCACTCAAAAGCTTACTTAATTTGACCTATCGTTATTTTTCTGGTATGAAGCCTTCAGTTATAGGGTCACGTATGGAGTAGATATGATAATAACAATGATAATGGTAATAATAATAATGATAACAGTAATGATAGTGATCATAATGCAATGATGATAACAACAACATCGATAATAATTACTATGGCAATAATAATGATAATACTAATGATGATAATAGTAATAATAATAATATCAATAGTAATTTTAATACTAACGGTGGTAACAATAATGATAATAATAATAATAAAAAAAACACTGTCATTACTAATTTCAAGAACAAATGATAGTGATAATGAAAATTACAGTAATAATCATCATTAATAAGATTTGTATTATGATAATTTCTCTTTTCTCTTTCTCATTGTTACTTTATTAGTATTATTATCTTTGTCATTGCTATCAATATTAATATTATCATTATCATTATTACCATTGTTATTTATATTATGCTGTACGCCATTATCCTCAACGCTATCAATGTAATTTCTATCAATGATTGTTCTATGCTTGTGGGAAATCATAATGATCTATCAGCATTGGCATAGACAGTACAACACAAATCGTTTTGATATTAATAGTAGTGAAAAGATTAATTGTAATCATAACAGGAATGAGGTTAACAATACCAAAAACATCAATAATAATAATGATAATGATGATAATAAGAAATATAATAATAAGAAGAAGAAAGATGATAATTAAATGATATTAATATCCCAATTATCATTAGAACAAATACATATTTTTTTTTCTAAATCACACATGTTTACAAACCACATGGAGCTATTCAGCACTTTCTACACCAAGCAGGTTTTACAGTTCATAATATCCAATAGAGACACTGGTCTCATAAGATTGCTTTGCCATCTGCACAAGTTATATTACATTCACTTCTCTTATGAAAAAAGTGTGTGTTATTTAGCTGTATTCATCCTATTCAAGCAGTAACTTCATCACATCACAACCATAGCGTTTCATGCATGTGCGTTCAAGTCTCTGAGAAGACATCTCTCAGTTTCATTGGCTTTGTTGACGGAATGAATTTAACGAACTGCTGTATCAAATCCATTATATTAGGGTTTAGCTGTCTCATTACCATTAACACTATCAATATCGTCAGCTTATCGTTTTGGTGTCATTTGTCACATATCTATCACCATCAGTATCTTTACCACTAGAATTACCTTTATCCGAATAGTATTGTGTAAACAAGGCATATAATTCCGACCTCGATGGAGTTGTCAATCGTCACAATAAATACATTATGAATATAGATAGATGGTGATCACAAGTAAATAACTATCGAAAAGTAGTTAATAACAAGTAAATGATTATCGAAAAATAGTTAATTAATAACAAGTAAATAATTATCGAAAAGTAGGTAAAAACAAGTAAATAATTAT
>BOPN01001657.1:272500-274884 GCA_017312705.2 Penaeus japonicus
TAAGCAAATGTTACGAGGAACACATATATATACTTTTATTTATTTTGAAAGGGGACGGAGCGGTGGGGAGGGGAGGGGGGGGGGGGTAATATCCAGATTATCCAGCTAATCCGATGAATAAAATCACATGAAGTTTAAATATAACCACGTTAGCTAAACTTTTTGTGGCTGCTAAGCATCCACGTTCTCTACTAAGTGCCTTGGCAAAGCCTTGAACATAGAATCCAAAACCAACCACAGTTGAAATAATCAAAACGACCAAGGAATCTAACGGGCACAATGTTTAACGGAATAACTACATATTTTGCTATACAATGATATTCAATAACGGTGATTATAAGGAATCAAGAAGGACATAGATGTATACATTTAAAAGAGGTTTCATTCAGTGTCTTAATAAATTAAAACGATTTTACATTAACAAGTGGAACTGTTAGAGTTATATAAAATGGAACACTGTTTTACGTCAGTGATTCATTATTTTTTAAATATTTAAGATAATGTCCTGGTATTTTAATAGCCGCACGGTTTAACATATTCTTATCAAGAATGATAAGAAAGTGAATACCATAGCATGGGGGAGCAGACATTTAAAGAATGTATATCTCTAGAAAAAAAATAAATGTTTTACAATAAAATTTGTCTTTTTGTAAAACGACTCACTATGTTGCCAGTCACTACTGATAATGACGATTGAAAAAAAATGGTTCTATGGCATTGAGGAACGTTCATTTAATCTAAAAGATGTTTATATAATGTTTAAAGTAACAAAATCATCTGTTTTACCATAGCAAATAACTCTATAAGGAAAAGTGTCATACATATGCCTATTCGCACGAGCCACGCATTCTGAACCGGACAAAACCAGTTGGCCTTCGTGTATTGTGGCGTTTCGACCCTTTGAGGCCACGCGTTCTGATATCAACCAGATAGGTGCACCATTTGGTTGACTGACAAACATGAATATTGTTTTGATGTATGATGTTGGAAATACATTACGGATTATCTTAAAACGAAATTACACATTGTTTCTTTCTGTTCTTGCATTTGTTTTAACATTATTATTTTTTGCCCCAAGATTACCGCCCATATGTCATAAGCAATGGAATTTTCAGGAAATTATGTATTAAATGTAAAGTTTGGAGCAAATTTCCCTACAACTTTTTATTGCACGTTACAGCTGTTAAAGTATTTACAAATAATGAAAATTATATCGTATGATTAATAAGTGGAGGAAAGTATCAGTTAATCGGAGTAAAAGTTCAGTAATAACAAATGTAGAACTTATTTCCCAAAGCCCAATGTTCCCTAATGTTCTTCTACAAATCAGGTATACAAAAAAAAAAAAAGAAAAAAAAAATCAAGAAAACCTTTTGCGAACATTTACCAAAGAAGGATAGACGGCGATAGAGGGGGAGGGGGAAGTGGGGGAAGGGGGGGAGGGAGCGTAGAACTCCTTAGTAACCCGCGTAACGGCTTTCATCTTTTCAAACGGTAGTCTAATGTATGTTAATATTATGCTAATCATCTGTTTATCCGTCAAATCACCTATTTCGCATACCTTTATACCCGTTTTGTGGCAAATGCTCTTTTTGCCTGTCACAGATCTATTAGCTGCGTCTGACATATATAACATGTGTTTATATTTATTTGCTAAAGAGATTGTTGCATGTTGAAATCTATAGCTCGTTTGTTCGGCCTTTTATGCCAGTCTGATGTATACGTTTCATGTGTCCGCTGTTGAATTTAGATAAGCCTTTTGCATTCGTTTCTGGGTCGCCTTCTGAAGATACAGGATTCTCTCTGTTTTACATCCTTTGCTCCTGGTTTGGTTATCTGGATGGCTAGATGGATGGATGGATGGATGGATGGTTGGATGGATGGATGGATTGATGGATGGATGGATGGATGGATGGTTGGATGGTTGGATGGATGGATTGATGGATGGATGGATGGGTGGGTGGATGGATGGCAGGCTGGTTGGATGGATTGATGGTTGGATGGATGGCTGGCTGGAAGGCTGGCTGGATGGCTGGATGGATATAGAAAGAGAGAGAGAGAAACAAAGAAAAAGAGAAAGAGAAAGAGCACGCTTATTACCCTCGACCGGCTTTCAAAGGGAGTGTTTTTGTGCAACTAGTCAACGGCAGTCAACGCCAGTCAACGCCAGTCAACGCCAGTCAACGCCAGTCAACGCCGCCACACATCTCCACACACAGCGAACAGACCGTCTTCCCTTTTCCCAGTCTCTAGCCATGGGTTAGAGACTCACACTCACACACACATATGCGTGTGTGTGAGTGTGAGTGTGCTTAACTATGTATGTATATGTTTGTATATATATGTATATATATTTATATATATATATATATATATATATATGT
>BOPN01001658.1:22500-27500 GCA_017312705.2 Penaeus japonicus
TTTTTCAACCATCACACTACCAATAATCAAATGATAACACCTGTTAGGGCAAAAGTTCCATTCTTCAAATCTATTTACCTCTAGTTTTAATTTGATATTAACAGTCAATGAAGTATTTTCTCTTCCCTTTGATCGTATTGGTTAAATTGCAATATGTGCAAAACAATAGTAACATTTCTCTTTCACTGCATCCGTGCATCGTAGTTATTATCAGGAAACCAATCTACATCAGGTTATGTATTTAGAATTATGATTGAAAACAAGTTAGTGGAAATCTGTCGTAAAGCATGTTAAGTTATGTTATGGTCTATTTACCAAAGAGACGTAACGCAGATGAAAAGACGAGGGATTGGAAGAAGAAATAAACGAGGAAGGAAGGGGTAGCTGTTGAATAACGTTATGGAGGAGAGAGAGAGAGAAAAAAAAACAGAGTGAGAGAAGGGAGGTGGGAGGGAGGAGGAGGAAGGGAGGGTGTGAAGGCTGGAGAGAGGAAAGGAGAGAGAGAGAGAGAGAGAGAGAGAGAGAGAGAGAGAGAGAGAGAGAGAGAGAGAGAGAGAGAGAGAGAGAGAGAGAGAGAGAGAGAGAGAGGGAGGGGAGACAGAGAGAGAATAAAATATCAATTTAAAAACACGACAAATACATAAAGGTAAAGACATTAAGGTGTTACAGATACAAAAATAAACATTTTTTTTTAAATATGTAATCCGACTAGCTGTACTGCATTGTGAAGGGAATAAGAACAAAAATTAGTATATTACTTTCCCCTTTAACATTGAAATCAATATCCCTTTACTACTTATTAATTTGTTTTTTGATGTCATGAAAACAGTTGATATTTACGATACATTGAGGCCCTCCGACTGTTATCGATATAAAGCAATTTTTCTCTCAGTTTCTTATCAAAGAACAACCGATCATTTTGTGTCTAGCATGTATAACCATATATCCACTGACTGAATTCCAATACTGCATTGATTTTCATGTCATTAATACAAGTTACTTTCTATATCATTATATATCATTTTGTTTATTTTCCCTAATATTATACGCCGATATCATGAGCAATTCTTAAATGATTTTTCCTCTCTATCATCCATCTACATTTCCATTCAGAATAAACATTACGAACATAAAGCAGATATTTCTTAGTACTTGTACAATATGAACATAATCATTACAGAAATAGTTGGATTTCAATACTACGCGGAATAGGTATTACATTACATTTAACTGTATCTTAGTATTTTCACTGTAATTTCCACTACATATTACGTTGCATCGCCGTCGATCGTGTGTGAGATAATATACCCTTCCTTCTATCGCTATAGTAGAAGATGGTTCATTATAGTTAGTTGTAAGACAACCTGTGTGATGGGTACAAGATGTGTCTCTACTACTTGTGTCTTGTGTAAATTGTATATATCCTAAATACTAACACTATTTGTGTAATTGGCAAGACGGGTCCCGTCGCTGGCACCCGAATATGTGGTGAGCAGAGATTGATCTAATTCCCACACATAATATATAAAGGGATTACGTGAAACACGGTAGCTAAAACATTAACAATATATTATAAAATCAAGATATATATATAACATTATTTACAAGGGAGGCACGATATATACACGCAAGGGGGAAGCTAAGCCTATCGCAAAGCTAATAATACCTGAGCTAAAGATATATCAATAACACTAATATAAACACAACACTAAGGAAAACACAGACAATGCACAGTATATGAAATAAGCTAAGTCACTAAAGGCACTAAACACTACTCAACCTGGAATCGACTTGAAGGTCAAACTATTTCTGTCTGAATCTAAAAATGACCTATGTTGGACAGAGATACTGGGTCAGTACGAGGGGCAGCGACAATTCTTCTAATTGGTCAGGGAGCTGCCCGACCCGGCGGTGATTGGTCCACGTGGTCAACTGGTCCGAATGCCCAAGGATGATGCAGCTCAGGACCTAGGGAGAAATATTATCAAGAGGGAGTCACTAAAATCATATAACATGAAAGTTTAAGTTTTATAAGGCTATAGTTCCTTTCATTTATAGTAGTATATATATTCGTATACAAATAAGACCTTGATAACCTGTAAGAAGACATGGTTACAAAACCTTGACATTGATTAGACTAGAATTGTATATGTATCTTAATGCCACAATAGAATGTATAATAAATAGATAAAGAAAGATAGGTAAACGAAAAGGTCATCGAAGAAAAACAAAGACTCGTCATACAATAATAAGTAATCATATGCATATATATATATATATATATATATATATATATATATATATATATATATATAAATTTTACCTCCCTGACAATCCCGACTACTAACCCAATAGACCACGCGACCCAATAAAAAGAATTGTCTAACCAGATGCCTTACAACCATCATGGAAACTGCCTATATGTGTTACAGACAATTCCCGCGGGCACTCGGCAGTAGTGTTGCCAGGTCTACAGATATATCTGTATCATACAAGAAAACAGATTTCTGGGATAAATCTACAGATATTTTGAATTAGTCACAGAAAATCAACAGAAAATTTATGGGGCCTCGGGCAACTCTCGACTCCATTCTCCTAGGCCACCTCTATGTGTGCAATATCAATTTTCGACTGGAATAAATAGGGGTCATTGTACTCGCCTACTAGCTATTATGCTTCCTTTATACAGTAAAATGGCGTATGCTGAGACATACTGACTTGGACACTCAGCCTGGTATAACTCCTGTGCAGTTTTGGGTAAATGTACGCGATGCCAAGTCAGGGAACAATGAACCACTATTTCCTTAATTGGCTCCCTCTATGCTGAACCTTTCGTGCTTGCCTCATTCCAGTGCAACAGTCGAGAGAATGTTTTCTGCTGTGAACAGAGTGAAAACAAAAATTAGAATTCGCTTATCTACAGATACTTTGACTGGACTGTTGCACACGAAGAGGTTCATCTCAAACAGTACCTGTTTTGGTGTAAATTTGCCCCCTCAAATGCTGGCATTAATTAATGAAAGCATATATAGCGAGTCCAAAGAACCTGAAGGAGATTGCAATGACTAATTATGAACAAATATGTTTTTATTTCAATTGTAAAACATTGAGGTTTTTGTTCATTTTTATATAATTGTGCACACTCTTCTGCATAAAATATTTCAGTTTCTTTGCCTGGTATTATATATGTTATGCTTGCACATTAATTAATACAACAGTTATACAAAACTGAATTTAATTTGGCCTACTTCCCACATTATAAATACTCATACTATACATCTTTCTTGCATAAATACAAAAAAAAAAAAAATTACGATCTACAGAAATTTTCCTGAATCTCAAGATATCTTAGAGGTAAATCTACATAATATTTACCATCGGAACCTGGCAACACTGCTCGGCAGTAATGAATTTGAAATTTAAGTCACAAATCAGGTTACCGAGGTTATATCTCTGTCAGAAAGATGGTATAATGCAGTAACGCATTTAATATAGAAATACAAATTTTACCTCCCTGACGAGACTCGATCCCGGGTCATCAGAGTGACAATCCCGGCTCCAAATCATTACACTACACTATATATATATATATATATATATATATATATATATATATATATATATATATAAATACATATACATACATACATACATATATATATATATATATATATATATATATATATATATATATATATATATATATATATGTATATATATATATATATATATACATATATGTATATATATATATGTATATATATATGTATATATATATGTATATATATATGTATATATGTATATGTATATATATATGTATATATATATGTATATATATATGTATATATGTATATGTATATATATATGTATATATATATGTATATATATATGTATATATGTATATGTATATATATATGTATATATATATGTATATATATATGTATATATGTATATGTATATATATATGTATATATATATGTATATATATATGTATATATGTATATGTATATATATATGTATATATATATGTATATATATATGTATATATGTATATGTATATATATATGTATATATATATGTATATATATATGTATATATGTATATATATATATATATGTATATATATATGTATATATATATATATATATATATATATATATATATATATATATATATATATATATATATATGAACATACATTAATACCAATAATTTTTTTTTTCTTACTATCTTAATAAACAACAAAGGAGTTTATGGAGAGAATAATCTACGGTAAGCTATTAAAATATTCACACACATAACACAACAACAATAATGGTATTGTACTGATGTGTGATATTATGATTTTACGTAACACGACACTGTTTCACATGAATTGTTACGGAGATTTGCAGTGGTGGCTAGCAGACATAGGATCGTGTTCACCAGCTGAATAGAAAGGGGAATCAGTGGAAGGTGAAGAGAAACTGGAAATAGAAATAGAGAGGAAAATGGGAGAACGAAAAAATAGGAAATAAACCAAGAAAAAAAATGCATATAAACGAAGATCAAAAAATGAAAAATGATTCAGCTTTTCTTGATTTTTCGAGATGGAAATATTAGTGATGATATTTTAGCTACAAGAAATAGCTAAGCAATAGTAACAAACCATTCAGAGTGAAGAATAGCCAGTAACGATAAAAAATAATTGTAAATGGATACGGGTAAAGGTAATGAGAGCCAAAATAGAAAATAATAACACATATAGACAGGAAATTGCTTTATTGAATCAAATGCCAAATCCGATGAGGCATTGTAAGAAAGCAGTGACCTCATAAATGTAATTAGATCTTTTGCTTTTTTTTCTCAAACAGCCAGGCAGATTTGATTCAATTTTTACGATTAAGATAATGCCATAAAGAATTATCATTTTTCAAAACACACACACACACACACACACACACACACACTCTCTCTCTCTCTCTCTCTCTCTCTCTCTCTCTCTCTCTCTCTCTCTCTCT
>BOPN01001658.1:35000-40000 GCA_017312705.2 Penaeus japonicus
AGCCCCCCTCATCCTCTCCGCAATTTCTAAATAGGGAAGCCTGTTCTACGTCCAGGTTGCAGACACTGAATACTATAAAAATCAGTCAATGGATGGCGCAGCCTACAGTGTAAACATATATCTTTAGGTCCTTTACCCCGGTTGCTTTCTTGTGATAAAGATATGGAATGAGAACATGTGCATGATGGTAGTACCATTTGCACCAACATAAAATGGTTATGTGTAATTAAAACCATTATTTTGGTTTGCTTTTACGAGATCATTGTTACTTATCCTCATTAATAACCATGAAGAAACTGTAAGTATAAGTATGCCTCCTTTGTTTTGTACAATCTGTTAGCCTGTTTAAAGCCCTGGTAGGTTTTTCTGATGCAAAGGCTCGAGAAATTCTTCGACTACCTCCTGGAGCGTGGCTATGGAAGAAAGCAGAGTGCTGAAAGAAGTGCTATTCTGCCATCTTAAGTAGCACCTCCCTCAAACAGGAAATAATAGAACAAAAAATAAAGAAAAAAAAGAAGAAAAAAGTTTACAAAAATATCAGTGGTACTTTTGTAATAATACGTTTTTGATTCCTGTTATTCACTTTCTGTATCACGAGATGAATAGATCAAATGCACATCATGATTACATTGGGGTCACTTTGACTGTTGTACTGGAGTATATGTAATTACGTGTGAGAAATGTAATTTGGAAAGAAACAATTAAATTTCAATTAAGCTACTAATAAACACATATGGCAAAACGTTATCCAGAGAAAATTGAATTGCTAATGTCATTTTTTAATATAAGTACCAATCTAGGCAGTTATGTAAAAAGTTGACCCATACCTGCACTAAATTGTGACAGACATGTGTTCACAAATATTTCCAACACACCTAAATGTAGCATGAATCTGATTTGAAGATATCAGCAACAACAAAAAAGTTTTTATTCTGGAGTTTCAGGGCAAAATTTGTTGGATCTCCTTCTTTCAAAGATTGCAAGAAGTAGACCTTGTTTACCCTACATAGTAAAATGGATACCATTCTCCCCTTCGATTGCCTATTTAAAATCAACTTTTCCTTGTTACCAAAAAATACGTCCCCTCCCCAGACGATTCATATATCTATTCACAGGACAAGCACTGTAAAATGAAGAAACAATCATATAATTCCAGTGATAGTAATTTGCTGGCAAATTTACCGGTCTGTTGGTAGGCCTGCTCCTTCCCCCGTCAACCATTTTCTAACACCCCCTCTTGGTGGCCTCCTCTTTGAGTCAGTCGGTCCTCTAGATGGCCTCAATCTCTCCCCCAGAATTGAATCCTCCTATCCACTGAACAGATCAATCCCTTGGCGAGTTTAAAGTGCTCTTAAACACGAATGTCCCTCCCCACCCGACGATGATTGTAGCATCCCTGTACTCTGGATAGATCTTTCTCCTTTTCCCAATGAATTTAGAATATACTGTACTTTACATAGCACCCGTCCTCATCCGAGTCAAATTTAAATACCCTGTCCTCTAGATGACCTTTTATCATCTCCTCAACCCTTATAATGCATTTATCTACTTATGTGTACCTTCCCTTCCCCCTAACGACTATAGAACACCATGTTCCTTTCTTCAGATGATTATATAGCACCTTGTTCAGTAGTTAACCTCTTCCCTCTAAGTACCAATTTTGCAGATTGAAGTTGCATTGAGCTTTTCTTTGTTCCGACTGGTTGGCGCCTTCATGAACTTTGTTGACCTTTAACGAATATAATTCTTGCAGTCTGCAACGTGATTCCTAGCAATGATTTCGCTAGTTGTTCGCCAGCACAGATGCCTTCCTGTCTTTATTACTTACCTCGACATCAGAACATAGCTTCTTATTACAAAGAGTACATACATACACGGACAAGCACAAGGTCGCGCGCACGCGCACACACACACAACACCGGCAAGACTGCATGGCACCATATACATTTTGATTAAATAATTGGCCTATTAAAGAATATAACTTGGATTTAGTACTTATATCCATATATTAATAGAGTTTATACATGTGTTTATAAAGTATGTGCATGAGTTTTTAAAGTATACGTATGCGTTTACATGTTTAAAGTAATTGTAGTATATTTGGTATTTTCAAACACAGTATTTCATCTCTTCCTGTCGTATGGGCTAGTAGTAACTATCACAAGGAAGATTTCTGGGCTGGGTACATTTGATATGTATATGACAGTTTTCTAGATTTCTCCAGAACATTTCCGCCAATGAATTACTTCCTCATTAAGCCTACTTTTAGGTTTCAAACTTTTGGACTATAAATGCATCTGTGTGATTGTGCCGTATGTTTGCGAGGATCTCTGATCAAACAAAGGCATGTGAGTAGTACAATTGCTTTAAATGTTTTTGCTCTCATTATTACAATATCAATTACTACTAGTACTGATAGAGCTGATACTACCAAAACATTACCATTACCAAAACTTGATGCCTCATATTTTACTTTAACTTCTACCATAGTACTTCCACCACACTTACCATCTGCTACCTCCATTTGTCGCATTATCATTTCAATAAATATTTCATGAGCTTCCCGTATCAACTTTCAGATATGATAGTGCTCTAGAGGATTGACTGCCATCAGCCATATACTTTAGGGCTCGACGGCAATACATTATCATTTTTTTAACCAGTAAGTGATTAAGAGAATAACGTAATTGTCATTCTATTACTGTTAATCAGTAATACAGTTCGACGAATGGGATATATATGTATGATTATGCAAATCCCCAATGAAATCATGTATGTGATTTAAAACAACAAATTTTGTAACAAGTTCAAAGCTTTTCTGAATAACACATGTAATTAACAACACGACCAGATATTATGGTTGTTCTTTTTGTTATTGCTAATAGCGTTATTATTTAAATCATCATTAGTATTGTTGTTGACGTTATTGGGTGTTAATAAGTATTATTCTTATTGAAGTTAGTAGTAGTAATAGTAATAATATGGATGTTATTATTGATATTTTCCTTATCATTGATATAATTATTGTAATCTTACTCATTGTCTGTATTGTTATCATCACTATTATCATGTTGATTACACACAACAACATGTTGCCAAAGTTCTCACTGGTTCTACAAGTGAGAACTTTGAAGAGATCGCCCCGAAAGATCTAGACTCACTTGATATCTTTCCTTTATTCCACGCATTCCTTATCTCGTCTTTCAATATTGTCTTTTCAAATTCTTTGTTTCAGACTCTCGAGTCTCCGAGATTGTCATTGGCATTTTCCTCTCTTTTCTTCTCTTCCCCACTGTTCGAATATTGCACTAAACATTGCCACCAGATCTTACTTTTTTCGCAAACTTCTCAGGGTCTGTTTGTCTTGTCGACCTCTCCAAACAAGTCAGTGCACATACCTGGTTATATTACTTTGCCTTTGAATGTATTTTTTTCTGGTTTTCTATGCCTACCAACTATGCGTCTTACGGTTATGCCCTTCGATCTACACAATCAACGAATCGAAGATTATACACTCCTTTTAACCTGAATCTCTTCGAGTCCCTTCTACCTAGCTATCCCCAGGTGTTTCTCATTTAATTTTCATCCATATCTCTGATATATTCTAGATGCATTTCTTCCTCTGACCATGTAATATCGGGTCTCCATCCCTCGTTTAGAATTGCTTTGGGTGCATAGTGTTGTCAGTAGGAAATGTTCTGTGTGTTCTTAGAGCTACTAGGAATAATTTATTGCTGTTTCTTATGTACCAAACTGCTGCCGCACATTCCACACTCGATTAATCCTCGATCTCCTCTTTTCTTCGGTATGTACAACCTCAGAACATCGCTTCTCGAACACAGATCTCTATTCCTTGTCCTTTGCCCATTTTCGGTTCATGTCCTGCGGGTTATTCCTATTTACTACTCTTATCATGATCAATATTGTTAACTTTGTTCGTCTTAGATATTTGTATTTTAATTTTTCACTTTTCTTTTACCCAATCATATTTTAATATTTTTTGATTTTTATGTCCGTTATTCCTAGGTTCTTTTAAAGTCTCCCCAGCAAGTATCTCAATTCTATCAGACGATGTTTTTTTTTTTTTTTTTTTTTTTTTTTTTTTTTTTTTTTTTTTTTTTTTTTTTTTTTTTTTTTTTTTTTTTTTTTTAATCTCTATTTTACAAATTTCTTACCGATTACTTGACATTTATCTATATCTCATTCGTACCAAATAACTATAATCTCCATTTTGAAGGAATACCCAGCTTTCGGTTTCACCAATACCTTGATGAAAGGTATAATACAGATAAACAACGATGTTGAACGATTATCTGCCTAAAAAATCCTTCTGATGTTAATTTTCATCAATTTTTCCCTACATGATGTTAATTCTTTTGACAAATCTTCATCAATCTATCAACATATTCCGGAGTGTCATCTGACACCAGAACCATCTGAATGACCCGTCAGTCAGTAATGAGGAATCATGTCATAAGCTTTCCTGTAATAAATACACACTATCCACAAGTTTACATGCCTGTTCTTACAATGCTACAAAATAATTTTGTCTTTCAGCAAGTGCTCTTTCGTCCCTCAGCTTTTTTTCTGCATCCTTTGATCAGTATTTTTTTACTTAACACTGTTTAACTTAAAATCATCTATTTTAGGATCCCTTCTCGGCTTCAGACAATTTAATTTATTTGTCTCGATTTCTTTCCCCATCTTAGTATATATTCGAATGTCGTCAAGTTTTGTATTGTCTTTTATTTTTCCTAGTTCTAACCATGCTCCTTCCCAGTCATGTTCTTTTAGAACTCCAAAATTTCCTACTTTCCTGAGCATCCGGCCTTACAACGTTATTCCTCTTCAGCCCACTCTGCTCCTGATAAACCCTTTTTTGATACCATCTATGTATCCTTAGATTCTCTTTCCTTTGTTCGTGATTCTTTAGCTTTGTTGTTTTGGCCTGAAGTTGCTGCTTTAACTTTAAAAGTATGACCCGCTATCCTTTCTTTTTA
>BOPN01001658.1:132500-135000 GCA_017312705.2 Penaeus japonicus
CACACACACACACACACACACACACACACACACACACACACACACACACACACACACACGAACACACACGCATATATGTATATGGAGAGAAGGTCTGGGAAAGGATTTTTTGATAAACCAGACAGGAAGTATTGATGAAGAAGTGATATACTACAGCAAGAGGCAAGTAGATAAGACCACGTGTCCTTAAATGTGTTATTTATTGTTAGTATCAACTAAAAGTAGAATGTTGTCTGATCTGAAATCGTCTGATGTGGTTGTCAGTGGCACATGACCAATTTTGCTGCTGGTCAGGCCATGTAAATAGTATTACAACCAATTTTGTACCCTACTGATTTATCCGAATTTTATAAGAATATAAAAGAATTTTCAGGCATAGCAAATGGAAAATCTTGTTATATACTAAATATAATAACAAGTATTTATCTTGAAAGTTAAGACGCTGACATTTTTCTTCAGAATGACTATAGATATAGAAGGATTAAGACAACAATACCACTTTAATACAGTATGTACATCACAGGCTTTACCATTGCTTGTGTTTTGTTGGTTGCAATTCAGAGAAGGGGAGCAAAATTGAAATGAAGAAAAATCGACCTGACCCCAAAGTTTTGCCTTTTATTAATTAGTGCTACTGCTGACGTAGAGTGGAAGAGTAAGATTTTTGAAGTGAAGAAAAAACGTATTGCTGTTTACTTTTTGCGTTCATTTCCTACGTTTTAAGATTTTTGGTAATAGTTATCTCATAAGAGGAAGTAGTTTCTTCATTTACAAAACATTTGGTCTGAATTTTCCTAAAATCTGGTATTACCGCACAATTATTTTATTTACCGTTTACTATCAATGTTTTCAATGCCTTCTGTATGTGTTCCTTGATACATTATCATATCATTTCTCAGTCGTATTACTCAGTCACGTCCATTGTATTGATATTGTAATATTCTGCTTTTAGCATATGGATGGATTATGCACATCACTATTTTTACAACCCGGAGAGTAGGAGCAAAAAGCTATTTTGCGTAATGGGATTAATCTTTACCATTTTCTTCTTGTAGCCGGAGCGTAAAAGATGTAATAGGTATATTAAAAAGCCATTTGCTCATAGTATAATTTCATCTTAAGATATTTTACTATTGTGATGAAATTATATAAACTACAGGTTGCACTTGAGCATATCATGAAATTATATCTATTTTCTAAAAGGTTTTTAATTTGAGTCACGGTAGAGGCATTATTAGATTATTGTTCCTGTATTAAATATTTGTGCATGTTTGTATCAAAATTTGTCATAGAACATCAAAATACTTTCAAAAACGGCTTAAGTTTCTTCCCAGTTAATTTCTCTGGTGATATTTACAGGTTCTTGTATGGAAATAATTGTTTACACGTTTTCCCATTTCTTAAACAAAAAAATATTTGTGGGATATTTTACAGAAACATTGTATTTTTTCGGAAAAAGCGACTTGCAAATAAATGTAAGTTTTACAGATAAAGTTCGGCAGCATGAATGCCAATATATATATTTTTTCAGCGTACTATTTGAAGATAAAATATACGTCAGTAACAGAAATTTCATCAATTAGAATAATATTTGTAATCTGTGGCCTGTAATGACTTAAGAATATGCTAAAAAACAAAAACAAAACAAAAAAACTAACATATACACGTAAAAAAAATTACACTGATCAAGTTCACAATTGTTACATCACTGTTCGGAAATATTTATTGATAACTTGATAGATAAAATGGCCTTTAGATAATTTACCATTGGTTAAATAAGCTTTAAAGCGTTATATTCATTTTAATACTATTGCTTACTTGTCGCAGAATACGTTATACATGTATTATTTATTCCGAGTTCCAAGGAAAAACTAAAAATATTTCATAAATTATCACACCTTGAATTTTTTTTTTTTTTTTCCCCGTGATACAATAATTTCACTTTTCTTACTCCTTTCAGCACTTCCGCTGATTTCGGAAAGCGGGGGGCTTACCCACCACATGGAGGATACCCCTGACTATTTGTTTACATTATCTCATGCCTCAGAGGCTGTTTCAGGCGAGTTGTTGTGATGGTAGGCATGCCCTAACCTACAGAAATGATTTCCTTGAAGAACACCCAATGAAAAGAAAATAAGGGTTGAATAAAATAGATTAACCAATTAAATAAGGGAAGCAAGAGGAGTTGTAAGCTTGTGGTATGAGAGTTAGTCAGTTTTTGAGCGATTCATATATTTGGAGAGCTGCTTGCATAATTTTTGACAGATGATCTAAGTGCCTATTCTGCCCAGTTTAAAAATCAAATACTTGTACATAAATGCGGAAGTCATTAGATTGTTAAACGAAAACAATTTTTAACATTTCCTTTTTCAAAATTTATATCTGAAGCTCTAGTACCCTTGGCGGTAGATTACTGTTTAATTATGGCGTGTATAGTAATAGATGATTAGAGGAATACATAATATCGATTATCAGCGATAACGTAGAAATACCAAAGCTG
>BOPN01001658.1:172500-177500 GCA_017312705.2 Penaeus japonicus
GTAGCAATAAAAGAGAGGAGAAATGAGAAAGAGAGGAGGAGAAAGAATAAAGAGAAAAAGAGATAGATAAATAGATAAAGAAAGAGAATGAGAGGGAGAGAGGGAGAGAAAGAGAGTGAGAGAGATAAATGGATAGATAGAGAGAGAGAGTGTGAGAGAGAGAGAAAAAGAGAGAGAGAGAGAGAGAAGAGAAATGGAGAGAAACTAAAGTACCAACATACCGTAAACAGAAGAGAGAGAGAGAGACATCAAAATACAGACACAGACTAAATGCAGCTGAAAAATAACTATCAAGAAAGAGGTATGAGGAAGAAATGATGAAAGAAGGAGACAGACAGACAGACAGATAATCATCCACCGAGACTTAGGTCAATACCGTTCCTAATGACTGGAGATCATTATCTTTTCCACCGTAGAGGCGAAGTCCCCCTCCCCCCTTCCCCCCCTAAAATGTCAGGGGCAAATTGGGGAATCATGAGGACATTCATGGCATTCCGACTGAGCTTTTCCCCCGCTCCTATTTCCACAAAAAAATCATTGGCATTGGGACTTTTTGACTTCTTGTGGCGAGAGAAATTGTGAGAATAAACTTGCAATAGGTGGTGACAAGGGGAGAGAGGGAGTATGGAAAAGAGAGAGGAAGAGAGGAAGAGAGAGAGAGAGAGAGAGAGAGAAAGAGAGAGAGAGAGAGAGAGAGAGAGAGAGAGAGAGAGAGAGAGAGAGAGAGAGAGAGAGAGAGAGAGAGAGAGAGAGAGAGAGAGAGAGAGAGAGAGAGAGAGAGAGAGAGAGAGAGAGAGAGAGAGAGAGAGAGAGAGAGAGAGAGAGAGAGAGAGAGAGAGAGAGAGAGAGAGAGAGAGAGAGAGAGAGAGAGAGAGAGAGATTACAAAGAGAGGAGTTGGAGAGAAAAATAAAAGAGGAGGACGAGAAAGAATGTGGAATGTGTGTGTGCGTGCGTGTGTGTGTGTGTGTGTAAGTGTGTGTACGTACGTGTCTGAACAAACACACACACACAAACACACTCACACATGTGTACATGTATACAACACATAAAAAGAAACGGTCCATATCATCCTTACTGAACGGAGGCTTTTGGAGTAACGAGTCACTTGATGGAGCCATCTCGGTTAAGCAAACTGGACCGAAACTGCTGAGAGAGGGAGACAGAGAGAGACAGAGAGGGGGGGGGGGAGAGAGAGAGAGAGAGAGAGAGAGAGAGAGAGAGAGAGAGAGAGAGAGAGAGAGAGAGAGAGAGAGAGAGAGAGAGAGAGAGAGAGAGAGAGAGAGAGAGAGAGAGAGAGACAGAGAGAGACAGAGAGAGAGAGAGAGAGAGAGAGAGAGAGAGAGAGAGAGAGAGAGAGAGAGAGAGAGAGAGAGAGAGAGAAGGGGGGGGGGAGAGAGAGAGAGAGAGAGAGAGAGAGAGAGAGAGAGAGAGAGAGAGAGAGAGAGAGAGAGAGAGAGAGAGAGAGAGAGAGAGAGAGAGCGATAAAGAGTGAGAGGGATGTAAAGATAGATAGATAGAGAGAAAGATAAAATGTGAGAGGGCGATAAAGATAGATAGATAGATAGACAGATAGATAGAGAGAGAGAGAGAGAGAGAGAGAGATAAAGAGTGAGAGGGAGATACAGATAGATAGATAGAGAGACAGAGAGAAAGATACAAACAGAAGAAATCAAACAAACATCTAAATAGACTCGAGAGAAAAAACTGAAAAAGCGAGACGAGGAGTACCAATGCAGCCGAGCGGGCAGGAGGCAGGACGTAAGAGCACCTGGCAGTAGAAGCGGCGGCTCCAGATGGCGTCCATAGATTAGACGTATTTTACATCTTTCCTCTAAGGGCTGAGTCGACACCCTAACTTACTCCGCTCTTAGAACTTGCACGGGAGTGGATGACGCTGGCGACAAGGAGCTCCTAAGATATTGGGCTTTTCTTGAAATTCAGAATGACTTCTTTTCCTCTGCTTTTAAGGGCGGGCGTCGGCGGAATGTACATGAGGGGAAGGTCGCCGTTTTTATTTAAAAAGTGGATTTCTTCGGGAAAGTAATTTTATTTTCAAGTGAATTATTCTGCTTTTTCCCTTTTCTTTTTTATATGTATATTTGAATACTTTTTTTTTTCCTAAAGAAGGAGAAATAAACTTTTGAAAGCAAAATAGCAGCAAAATTATGATTGCTTGGGACTGAACGCATCATTTTCCTCGCCTTCATTAACAAGAAAATAACTCCATCAATTCCCGTCCACTGACCTCTTACTCCCCCCCCCTTCCCCTCCTTCACGTCTTCCTCCCCTTCCTTCTTTCTCTCTCTTTCCCTTCTGTTCGTTCCTCCCCTCCCCCTCCCCTCCTTCCCCCCTATTCTTCCAGCCCCCCCCCCCCTGTCTATCTCGATGATAAAGGCTTTACAAATGCCACCGAGAACACCTGTGCTTGCTGTTCCTGATCCAAGCTCGAGCCATTTTTGTAGTCGCGATAACCGTCATCAGTCTGTCATTGACCTTTGACTTGGCGCAAGGTCAGATAGAGAAGCAGCCGCATGAAGCTCGACGTGAAACCTTTGATTTCGCACTGGGTAATGACGCCTGAACGAGGACTTTGATTAAAGCTATGCAAGAAAAAAAAAAAAAAAAAAAAAAAAAAATCATGAGAGCATTTTTCTTCCTTTCTTTAATTAAGATGTTTCGAAATAGATGAAAATAAGGATCGTTTGTTTTCTATTCTGTCTGCCTCTGTCTCTATCTCTCTCTTTCTCCCTTTATTTTCCTCCTTCTGCATATCTCTCTCTCTCCATACCTCACCCTTTTAAATATATCTTTATTCCACTCCTTTCTATATTTCAACTCTGTCCCTTCTTCCTATCTCTCTCTATCTATCTATCTATTCTCTCTCTCTCTCTCTCTCTCTCTCTCTCTCTCTCTCTCTCTCTCTCTCTCTCTCTCTCTCTCTCTCTCTCTCTCTCTCTCTCTCTCTCTCTCTCCCTCCCTCTCTCCCCCTCTCTTTCTTTCTCTCTCTCCTTCCCTCTCTCCCCCTCTCTTTCTTTCTCTCTCTCCCTCCCTCTCCTCCCCCCTCCCTTTCTATCTTTCTATCTCCCCTTTCCTCCTCCCATCTCTCACTGTCTCCCCACAATAATGAAACTAAGTATAACTGAAATTATGTAGCTAGCCCGACTTGCGTTTATGATCGACAGAACATCAAAAATGAGAATTCTGTTTCACTTTCCACTGGCTCTGTTTCGCTGATGTAAACACGAGGCCAACGGAAACGGTGGAAAGGTTCAACGACTAGATGCAAACAATCATGTTATTCGAAGTTGTTGAATACATATGTATATATTTGTATTTATTTATCTATCCGTTTATCCATTTGTCCTTCTATTTATATAGTTGTTTGTCTGTTTACATGTCTATTTGTCTATTTATCTCTCTCAATATTCTTATCACCCTATCACTTTACTCTATAAGCTTTCCTTTCCTACTTCATGTTCTCCCCTATCTACCAGCTCTCCCCCCCCCACCCCCCCTTTCTCTACCAAATAATCTTAAACCTCGCCCCATCCCCTTCCCCCCCCCCATCCAACCCCACCCCCACCCCCTACTGCCCTTTTCCCTCACTCTCTGTGGAAATTAAAGATCAAAGCTAGTCTTACTCGGAGTCGCGGGGGAAACACCAGCCGGACGTGACAACTGTTCATGGGCACAGCCGACAGACAGCTTTTATGAAATAGGGAACGTGGATGGGAAGGAAGGCCTGGGTTAAGACAGAGAGGGAAAGGTTGGGAGAGAGGGATTGGAGGGTTAGAGGTGACAGAGAAACAGAGATGAATAGAGAGAGAGAAGGAGAGAGAGAGAGAGAGAGAGAGAGAGAGAGAGAGAGAGAGAGAGAGAGAGAGAGAAAGTGTCAAATACGCTTTGCGAAATGGTAATCAAATAGAGATAGATAAATAGGCAGAAACAGAAAGAGATATGAAACGAGAGAAAAGTAAAGTAAGAGAGATTGACGAAGAAGAACAAGATGAAAAAAAAAGAGATAAAAAGAAAGAAAGAAAGAGAAAGAGAGATAGATAGATAGAAAGACACAGAAAAAGAGAGTTACAGACAGATGAGGAGTAAACAATGAGATGAAATAATAAAAAGAGAAAGAAGGGAAGGGAAAATAAATGAAAGATCGAAAAAAATGGATGCTCAAAGTAAAGGTAGGAAAGTTCGAGAAATCGGAAAAGAAGAGGAAACAGGAGGAGAATAAAAAGTAGAAGAAGGAAACCTTAGTCGTAGAAGAACGAGAGAGAAGAAGTGAAGGAGGAGGAGGGAGAAAAGGGATCCTTCCCCAGGAAATTGCTTGAGCATCAGAAACCGCCACAAAATAAATACAATGAAGGTGATGACAGAGATAAAGACTATTTTCTAATTATGATTTTTGTTATTATTATCTTTATGATTATTGTTAATACTAATGTTTTTACAAGTATCTTTATTATTATCATTATCATAATTATCATTTTCATCGTTACTATTTGTAACATTATTGTTTCTATCAGTGTAATTATCATCATTATTATTATCATTATCATCATTATCATCATTATCATCGTCATTATTATTATTATTATTATTATCATCATTATTATCATCATTATCATTACTTGATTATCATCATCATAATTATTCCTATTATCATTATTATCATAATTATCATTATAGTTAACATTACCATCATCGCTATCATAATTATCATATTCACTGTTGTTATTATCATTTTGTATAGATTATCATTATTTTGTTATTGTTATCATTATAATCATTATTATTGTTATAATAATCATTATTATTGTTATAATAATCATTATCATTATTATTACCATCATCTTTATATTTATTAATATCATCTTTTAGTTTATCAATATCATTATTACTATCATTGTTTTTATTATTGGTATTATCATTATTAATACCATTCTTGACAGTATCATTATTCCTATAACTGTTATTGTTATAATTGTTACATTTG
>BOPN01001658.1:195000-205000 GCA_017312705.2 Penaeus japonicus
TATATATATATATATATATATATATATATATATATATATATATATATATATATACGTATAGATATATATATATATATATATATATATATATATATATATATATAAATATATATATACACACACACACACATATATATATATATATATATATATATATATATATATATATATAAATATATATATGTATATATATACATATATATATATATATATATATATATATATACATATATATACATATATATATATATATTTATATATATATATATATATATATATATATATATATATATATATATATATATATATATACATATATAATATACACACACACACACACACACACACACACACACACATATATATATATATATATATATATATATATATATATATATATATATATATATATATATATATATATATGGGGTGGGGAGGTAGCTTCACTGAGATGGGTGTGGTGTATAGTTTGGTTTATGTGCTATCATCAGTTTGGGCAGCTTGGCATTGTCTATTTCGAAGCATATTTGGGTGTCTATGTATATACGCACACACACACACGCACACACACACACATTTATACATATATATATATATATATATATATATATATATATATATATATATATATATATATATATATATATATATATATATATATATATATATATATATATATAGATATGTATATATATACATATATATATATATATATATATATATATATATATATATATATATGTATGTATGTACACACACACACACACACACACACACACACACACACACACACACACACACACACACACACATATATATATATATATATATATATATATATATATATATATATTCGTCTTTTTAAGAGTACAATGACATAAAAACACACATTGATGGGTAAGCCACAACCATTGTTACTGAAAATTGAACGAGTAAAAACACCTCAATCAAAACCGTCACAATCCAACAAAATGGGCGAAGCTTCCTCTAGTGATCAATCACTAGAGTGGTTGCACTGAATTTGCATCGAAGCTTCATCCATTTCAAGACAATCGCAGAAAACGACTAAATACCAAATACTGCGAAACTAGTTGTATCTTCCCCTTCATAAATAATGGCTAAGCATTGCTAGTTATTAGATGTCGTCAATCCCTCTTTCGGTGACTTAGTTTTGGTCATAGGTAACCTTACCAGTTCATATTTTCACGACTTTCAATGCAGTTTTCTAGTGTTTCTTGAAACACAGTTGTATGTACATATATATATATATATATGTATATATATATATATAGATAGATAGATAGATAGATACAATATATATATATATATATAAATATATATATAATTATAAAAATGAACAATGTAGGCTGCGTAGGCGGAATTCGTTTTTGGGCCAAAGCCTATATACAAAGACACACACTCATCAATACCATTCCATGTAAGAGAGAAAACAGTCCTTTATTCCAGCCTCCATCTTATTCTGCTCGAAATTTCAAAAGTGAACGGAGGAACGATTTTCTGTTATGAAAACTCTCAGTCATCAATTTGAAGGGAGGTGAGGCCACAAAAAAATATTTAATGTTTATTTATTCATTTATTTATTTATTGTTATTATCTTTTAAATCCGAGTTCAATACTCAGTACCAAAACTCAATTTACTAAGGCAATTATGAAAGGTTTCCCCTACTTTTTTTCGCCCACTTTATTCATAAATACCGTAACTGGCAAATTTATACCATGACCCATATCAATTTTAAAATTCAATTAATTCAATTTTTTAACGAGACGAGACAATACGGCCAAATTCGCATGCAATGTATTGCCTAAAATACCGGATTTTAAGCTTAATAAATCAAATTTCTAGAGCAGAATCAGGATACATCGCCGCTCAAGATCATATTAAGGACCTTTATCGTGCTATAAATTTTCAGTTTCTTATCGATTTGTATTCGTCTTTTTAAGATTACATTGACATAAAAACACACATTAATGGGTAAGCCACAACCATTGTTACTGAAAATTGAACGAGTAAAAACACCTCAATCAACACCGTCACAATCGAACAAAATGGGCGAAGCTTCCTCTAGTGATCAATCACTAGAGTGGTTGCACTGAATTTGCATCGAAGCTTCATCCATTTCAAGACAATCGCAGAAAACGAATAAATGCCAAATACTGCGAAACTAGTTGTATCTTCGCCTTCATAAATAATGGCTAAGCATTGCTAGTTATTAGATGTCGTCAATCCCTCTTTCGGTGACTTAGTTTTGGTCATAGGTAACCTTGCCAGTTCATATTTTCACGACTTTCAATGCAATTTTCTAGTGTTTCTTGATTAAAGTTGTATGTACATATATATATATATATATATATATATATATATATATATATATATATATATATATATATACATATTTTATATATATATATATATATATATATATATATATATATATATATATATATATATATATATATATATATTTCATATATATATAATACACATTATACATATATATTTATATATAAATGCATATATATATGTTATTACTATATATATTATATATTATACATATGTTAATAATATTAATATATAATACGTATTATTATATGAATTATATATATATACCACATTGTTTTTATCCCACGTTACGCCACGCCGCCGCTTATTACGTTGCCATTAATAGTTATTATTATTTATAGCCACGGTTATTATTACGCCGCTGTTACACATTATTACATGCTATACCATATAATACATATATACATTGTTGCCATATGCCATTATTACGCCACGCTAATACATACACATTATTACTACATGTTATTATCACATTACATTACACATATTAATGTTATGCACATACACACACATATATATTATGCTATATACATTTCCATATACATTACATTACTACATATATATATATATATATATATATATATATATATATATATATATATATATATATGTATGTATATATATGAATATATATATATATATATATATATATATATATATATATATATATATATATATATATATATATATATATATATATATGTATGTATATATATATATAAATGTATATATATATATATATATATATATATATATATATATATATATATATGTATGTATGTATGTATGTATGTATATATATAAATATGTATATATATATATATATATATATATATATACATATATATATATATATACATATATATATATGCACACACACACATACACACTTCTCTTTATATGTGTGTGTGTTTGTGTGCGTGTGGGTGTGCGTGTGCATGTGCCTGTGCGCGTGCGTGTACGTTTGGGTACGTGTGCATAGATAATTAATAAGTCATTATCAAGACATTATATCACCAAAATGTATCATACAGACACACAAAAGGATTGATCAGTCCTAAAGACATAGCGGAGGAGGGACTTTCCGACAGGCATTTGGAATAATAGATCAATAGGAAGTATGTGGAGCGAGACAATCCTTATTCTGACGATCAAATCAGCTGACATCATTAACCCCGGCTGGGTGGGCTGAGCAGTCAGTGTGAAAAGGGGGAATAGGGAGAGAGGGGAAAGAAGGAAAGAAGAGAGAGGGGGGAGGGGGAGGGCAGGGTAGAGATGAGGGGAAGGAGAGGAAAGTAGGGAAAGGAGAGAGGGAGAGGGCTATCCGAAGGCAGAGTAGGAGATAGAGGAAAAGGGAGAAGAAAGGAGACGGGAAAAGGGAGAGGAGGAGGAGGGGGGGGGGAGGGTAGAGATGAAAGGTGAAGATTAGATGATAAAAAATGTATATAAAAATCTTTAAAGGAAATAAGTGGAGGAGGCAGATAGTTATGTAGAGGGAAAACGAATGGGAAAAAATGGAGAGACAAAAAAGGAAGGAAAAAAAGGGTTGACAACAAGGAAGGCGAAGGGGTAAGAAAAAGAAAGAGACGATGAAAAAAATGGAAGGGCGATAGGGAGGAAGGGATAAGGGATAAATGTAAAAAAAGGAATGAAGATGAGAGAGAAAGAGAGACAGCAACAGACAGACCAAAGTGAGCGAATGCCCACCAATACAATCTAAAGAGAAAGAGAGAGAAATCGACAAACAGAGCACACAAACAAAATCCAAAAACACACACAACCAAAACAGACAAAGAGGCACACAGACAGAGACAGACAGAAAGCCAGACAGAGGTTGAGCGAGGAAAAAGAAATATTCCAGAGGTCTAATAGTTACCCGGCCATTCCTGCCTGCGAGTATCGAATAGGGGATTGGGTGGGGAGGGGGGGGGGGGGGGGTAGCTCTCGCCTGAGCGAAAGCGATCAAGTGTTCCTTTCCTTTTCTTTATTTTTTCTTTCTTTCTTTTACGATTCTTTTTATTTAATGAATCTACGATTTACTGTATTTGTTTTTTTCTTATCGTTATTTTACCTATTCTCATTATATTTTTTCTCACTATTACTTCATTGTTTTAACTATCAATATTACAATTATCATCACTATTACGTATATTGATTGTATGTATGTATATATATATATATATATATATATATATATATATATATATATATATATATATATATATATATATATATATATATATATATATATATATATATATATATATATATATATATATATATATATATATATGTATGTATATATATTCATTGATTTTTCACGATTGTTATTACTCATATCTCACAATTATTATCATCATAACTATTACTATTGAAATTATCATCAATCATCTCACGCATAGTAATTAAATTATGCATATTGTTATCTATTCTTTCATGAATCTGCCTTTTCTCACTTTTATTATTTTCCTCCCTATCTTTTGTCCGCCTGAATCTCGTGCCTCGCTTCGTTTGCGCCGATCAGTTCTTTGGACCCTAATTCCAGTTAGATGATAGATAGATTGAAGAATCTGATAAAAAAAAAAGAGAAACAAAAAGAACGAGAGTGACAATGGTATCTGGAAATGCAATATGACATTTTTATCTTAACTTTCATTTTGGTTATTACTTTTTCTCAATACTTTTTTTTTTTTTTTCCTTCCTTCATGTATCATTTTTACTCCCTTCTTTTTTCCCCCCGTGTCGCCATCTAGTCAATTCATAATCTAGATATTTTCTTCTTTCTTTTAATTTCGTCACCTTTTTTGAGTCATCGTTGGTCAAATTTCCGATGACAGTTTTAGGACGGTAGATTGGCATACAGCGGAGCAAGCGGTCGTCAGCTGATTCTCCTGGGACTCAAACGCCTTTTTATGATGCTTCCCCTAAAATGCATTTTTTCTTTTATTCACTTGATTTTCGTTTCCGTTGTCGTCTCTTATTTTCCTTTCATGTCTTTTTTTTTTATTTTTTTTTTATTATTATTATTATTTTTTTTTTTTTGTAATAAAAAAATCGTCAGATTTATCTATGTTTTCGCTTTTCTTTTCTTATTCTTATTTATCTTTCTTTTTTTCATTTCTTCATTCATGTTTTCTTTTCTTTTTTTTTACTTCTTCCTCTTCTTTTCTCATTTAATTCTAGTAATAGCTCTATAACGCTATCATAATTTCTGACAACTTACATTGTGTAAGAAAAATGCAATTTGTGAAATTTGTTTGAATGAACAACAATGAATCAATCCAACGCTATCAGGCGACTGCCATGTAAGGCAAGAGGAGCTGAAAGCGGTCATTCTTCATTTATTACACCGCTTACGACTGAAGCTAAAGGTCCCAAAGGAAACAGCAGCATCGAACCGGTTAACAAACCTTACCAATCAAAACCGAAGGCACCAGCCTCAACACACACAGGATTTCATTGATGCTATTGCCCTACGGTACGATTGCACAGTGGGATGTTTACCGAGCAGGTGTTCATGTGGATCTCTCACTGATGTTGGTCAATTATAAGGAGGAAGGCTTTGTCCGTATTCGTCATGATGAAGGGAGATGTAATAGGCAAAATGCTGTAAGAGATTTGTCACGTCACATTAGAATCCATTGGAATGCGAGAGACTGACCCATCAGGCGGCCAGCTCATCAAATGAGACAAGTGTTCTTTAGTACGCGAGGATTCTGGACACGTGGAAAATGAGTCTTCTTCGACATCCTAATCTTCAATCCTTTCTCCATGATATAGGCGTTTGACAATTGCAGCAGTTCATATGCGAAGAAACTTCACTTAAATAATCCAAAACATGGATCGCGGACCCACAGGTTTTACAAATTCAGGAGAATGGATCCCCTGGCTGTTTCTTTCTATGCAAGACTGGGCGAAGTTTTGTCCTAGAAAAGACAAACAAACAAGGAGATGCATTATACTGTTGCTTGGATGTGATGTCAACTGTCGTACCCGCAGCTCTGATCTGCTATGCTGTCCCTGAGAGGAACTCAATCATCAAGCCTTGAGACTACCTCTCTCTGTGGAATGGACTATGAATTAGCTGAGAGTCCAACGCTAAAGTCCACAGAACTCAGCTCAGTGAGTGAAAGTATTGCGAAGTATAATGTTATAGGCATGTTCCAGGTTACGTAGTAAATGGAGGCGTAGGCATGGTTATCATGGGAGGCAAAATTAACTACTGTAATAACAGAGCGAGCAACAGCAGTAACAGCATTTTCGACAGTAGCTACAGAAGTAATTCCTCTCAGTATTAATAAAAGTCAGCAACAGAAAAGATCGTGACACAGAACTACATCAGAATTCACTTAAGCTTTTACTAATACAATACATCAACATTCACTTATCCATGAAATCATTCTCAACTGTCGCTTTCTACTTTTTCATTCAGTTCTCAAGAAAAGCTGATAATCATTTCTCTTCTTAATCTCTCTCTCTCTCTGTTCTTTAACTTTTATGTTTTTCTCTTCTCTTCTCTCTCTCTCCCTCTCTCTTTCTCCAGACAAAAACTGCTGACCTACTTGCTTTCTGACGTGATTATGTTTCTTAGCTTCCCCCCCCCCCCCACACACACACATTTTTTTTTTCCTTTTTTTCTGCAAACTCTGTCCTCGGTTGTTTAATCCCCAAAAAGACCAGATATAAAGAAAGAACATTTGTTGCCACATTGCTGTCATATCCAAGACTAATCTTTTTTAGTACACTCCATCCTCGCCTGTTTCATACGCAAAAAAGAAAAAGAAATTGGAGAAAATATGAAAGGGAGAGAAAGCTATTTCGCCGTGTTCTCGTCATGTCAATAGTGGTGAAGCACAAATAAGAGAGAGAGAGAGAGAGAGAGAGAGAGAGAGAGAGAGAGAGAGAGAGAGAGAGAGAGAGAGAGAGAGAGAGAGAGAGAGAAGGAGGGAGATAAAAATAGGGTGAGATAAAAAAGGAGAAGAGTATTGGATTGACAAAAACAGTTATAGGAAAGGTGTTCAAGGTATGTTATGACAATGCTTTTGAAACACTTATGCTTTATTGGATTTTAAAGAAACAACATCGATACTTGCTGTACCTTGCAACAAGAGAACAGGCACATCCGTGTTAAAGAAGATAACTCTCTTTTTTTCTTCGTGGATTTTGCATACCCTAGTTCTTGTGTTTTTGCTTCCAATTTACAGTATATTGAATAGACAACAGAATGCTTATTATAATGTAGGCACTGCATTAAGTGGAAATAAAATAAACACCCACGAAGTAAGATTAGCCCCCCAAAAACACGCAGGAGGAAAGGGTTCTCAAGTTATTATTATACGAGCAGAAAAGAGATCAAAATATGAAAATATATGTAAAATAACCAGACATATATTAAAACAGGAAAGGAAAGGAAGAGAGAGAGAGAGAGAGAGAGAGAGAGAGAGAGATACATAGAGCATTGCGAACATGATATTAACATCGCTTAGTACAGAAAACGACGATCACTTTTAACTAGAGGGATATTTTCCTATAGTGTATTGCCTCGTTCATGCAGGCTCATTTCCCAACCGAACTTTTTGTTATTGTGTTTACAGCTCTCGAAATGCTCAAGACAGAGGCGTGAGAGTTGCAACTGACGTAAAGAGCTCTTGTTGCACGAAATTATGTGGTTGGTTATTTGGAAACGGTTAAACAAATTGTTTTAGAAATTGTAGCTGTTCGAACCCGTCTCGTATTTCTTTGATGAACCATTTTGTATACTCGAGTCGTTTTATAGATCGGCGTTGTTATCATTGTTATTTTTATCATTATTACTGTGATCTTTATTATTTTCATTATCATTACCATTGCTATTTTGTTATAGTATTTGTAATAGCAATAACAATAATACAAATAATATGAATGATAACACAAAAAGTAACAATGATAAAATCATGATAATGATAGTGATGATAAAAGTATTTTTATCTTAAAATCCTTATAAGAAAAATTATTCGCATATATATATATGTATGTGTACATGTATACAGGTATGTGTATATGCATATGTATCTATATATATATATATATATATATATATATATATATATATATATATATATGTATGTATATATATATATATATATATATATATATATGTTTAATTATATAAATATATGTATTTATATATATACATATAAATATGTAAATACATATATATAAATATATATATATATATACAAATGCATATATATACATATACATACATACACACCCACACTCACACACACACACACACACATATATATATATATATATATATATATATATATATATATATATATATATATATATATATATATGTATGTGTGTGTGTATGTATATATATATATATATATATATATATATATATATATATATATATATTTATATATATATATATATATATATTTGTATATATATATATATATATATATATATATATATGTATATATATATACATATATGTATATATATATATATATATATATATATATATATATACTGTATATATATATATATATACACACACACGTTTGTATGTATGTCTACGTATGTATGAAGAAAGTTATAATGATAATTATGAAAATGATGATAATAATATGATACAAAACATTTCATAAGCAAACACATACATATATACATACAGTATGTGTGTGAGTGAATTCGTAAAGGTTTGAGTGTTAGTGTGTGTGTGTGTGTGTGTGTGTGTGTGTGTGTGTGTGTGTGTGTGTGTGTGTGTGTGTGTGTGTGTGTGTGTGTAGATAGATATACTGCATAGACATACTTTTCCGTAAACATTTGCCAGAATTAAGATGAAAAATTTTCTTTGGAAAATGGGTGAATAGGGCTTTTAGAGCGGTGACTCGAAGCGGGCCCGAACGCCTTTAAAAGCTCCGAAGCCAGTCGTGAATCTACTCGAGAACGTATTCCAAATGCTATACTTCTTCGATCGTATGGTTGTGAGAAAGTTCCTTCACTTCATTTCCTTCCTTCGTTCGTAGGGTAATAAAGCCACTAAGGCCTTTTCTCGGGAGGGAATGGGCGCGTTCGAAGGCTTGGAAAAGGAGAGACGTGTGCTGGAAAACGGACGGGGAGAAAAGGGTCAAGCGCAAAGAATGAAAAATGACATTTCACGTTCAAAAATACAGAAGTCAGAACAAAGTAAAGAGATAAAAAAGAAAAAGAAAAACAGCCTGTAGACATATCCTTTCACACATAAAATAAACCAAACTAGAAGAACACAAAATAAACAAACTAGAAGAACACAAAACAAACAAACTAATTTTACCAAAGGAACAGCTCCCGGTCATTAAAATCTCTGGCGAGAGCTCGAAGAAGACAAAACGTGAGCAGAGGCGCCGAGACCGCTTTGTGAGATTGGAGGAAAGCGCGCTGTGGCAAAGTCGACAATGGGCGTCTCATTCCCAGATAATTTGACTTAACTAGAGCAAGGCCAATAGAGTGGATGGCGAGTCTGGAATCAGCCAAAGCGTGCATCTCTTTTCTTTCTCTTTCGCAGCGCCGTGTTCTATTTACGCTGATATTTTTTTGCTGGCTTTCGATCTGGTACCTGGCTTCCCCTCTTAATTAACTCGATACAGGTTTCTGTTTCTGTAG